>JAKSXO010000273.1:0-101320 GCA_024509115.1 Crotalus helleri
ACAGATAGGTAGGTAGGTAGATAGATAGATAGAGATAGGTAGGTAGGTAGATTGATAGATAGAGATAGGTAGGTAGATAGGTAGATAGATAGAGATAGGTAGGTAGGTAGGTAGATAGATAGATAGAGATAGGTAGGTAGGTAGGTAGATAGATAGAGATAGGTAGGTAGGTAGATTGATAGATAGAGATAGGTAGGTAGGTAGATAGATAGATAGAGATAGGTAGGTAGGTAGGTAGATAGATAGAGATAGGTAGGTAGGTAGGCAGATTGATAGAGATAGGTAGGTAGGTAGATTGATAGATAGAGATAGGTAGGTAGGTAGATTGATAGATACAGATAGGTAGGTAGATAGATAGATAGATAGAGATAGGTAGGTAGGTAGATAGATAGATAGAGATAGGTAGGTAGGTAGATTGATAGAGATAGGTAGGTAGGTAGGTAGATAGATAGAGATAGGTAGGTAGGTAGATTGATAGATACAGATAGGTAGGTAGGTAGATTGATAGATAGAGATAGGTAGGTAGGTAGATAGATAGATAGAGATAGGTAGGTAGGTAGATTGATAGATACAGATACGTAGCTAGGTAGATAGATAGATAGAGATAGGTAGGTAGGTAGATAGATAGAGATAGGTAGGTACCTAGATAGATAGATAGAGATAGGTAGGTAGGTAGATAGATAGATAGAGATAGGTAGGTAGGTAGATAGATAGATAGAGATAGGTAGGTAGGTAGATTGATAGAGATAGGTAGGTAGGTAGGTAGGTAGATAGAGATAGGTAGGTAGGTAGATTGATAGATACAGATAGGTAGGTAGGTAGATTGATAGATAGAGATAGGTAGGTAGGTAGATAGATAGATAGAGATAGGTAGGTAGGTAGATTGATAGATACAGATAGGTAGGTAGGTAGATAGATAGATAGAGATAGGTAGGTAGGTAGATAGATAGATAGAGATATGTAGGTACCTAGACTGATAGATACAGATAGGTAGGTAGGTAGATAGATAGATAGAGATAGGTAGGTAGGTAGATAGATAGATAGAGATAGGTAGGTAGGTAGATTGATAGATAGAGATAGGTAGATAGGTAGATAGATATATACAGATAGGTAGGTAGGTAGATAGATAGATAGAGATAGGTAGGTAGGTAGATAGATAGAGATAGGTAGGTAGGTAGATAGATAGATAGAGATAGGTAGGTAGGTAGATTGATAGATACAGATAGGTAGGTAGGTAGATAGATAGATAGAGATAGGTAGGTAGGTAGATAGATAGATAGAGATAGGTAGGTATCTAGATTGATAGATACAGATAGGTAGGTAGGTAGATTGATAGATAGAGATAGGTAGGAACGTAGATAGATAGATAGAGATAGGTAGGTAGGTAGATTGATAGATAGAGATAGGTAGATAGGTAGATAGATATATACAGATAGGTAGGTAGGTAGATAGATAGATAGAGATAGGTAGGTAGGTAGATAGATAGAGATAGGTAGGTAGGTAGATTGATAGATACAGATAGGTAGGTAGATAGATAGATAGATAGAGATAGGTAGGTAGGTAGATAGATAGATAGAGATAGGTAGGTAGGTAGATTGATAGAGATAGGTAGGTAGGTAGGTAGATAGATAGAGATAGGTAGGTAGGTAGATTGATAGATACAGATAGGTAGGTAGGTAGATTGATAGATAGAGATAGGTAGGTAGGTAGATAGATAGATAGAGATAGGTAGGTAGGTAGATTGATAGATACAGATACGTAGCTAGGTAGATAGATAGATAGAGATAGGTAGGTAGGTAGATAGATAGAGAAAGGTAGGTACCTAGATAGATAGATAGAGATAGGTAGGTAGGTAGATAGATAGATAGAGATAGGTAGGTAGGTAGATAGATAGATAGAGATAGGTAGGTAGGTAGATTGATAGAGATAGGTAGGTAGGTAGGTAGGTAGATAGAGATAGGTAGGTAGGTAGATTGATAGATACAGATAGGTAGGTAGGTAGATTGATAGATAGAGATAGGTAGGTAGGTAGATAGATAGATAGAGATAGGTAGGTAGGTAGATTGATAGATACAGATAGGTAGGTAGGTAGATAGATAGATAGAGATAGGTAGGTAGGTAGATAGATAGATAGAGATAGGTAGGTACCTAGATTGATAGATACAGATAGGTAGGTAGGTAGATAGATAGATAGAGATAGGTAGGTAGGTAGATAGATAGATAGAGATAGGTAGGTAGGTAGATTGATAGATAGAGATAGGTAGATAGGTAGATAGATATATACAGATAGGTAGGTAGGTAGATAGATAGAGATAGGTAGGTAGGTAGATAGATAGAGATAGGTAGGTAGGTAGATAGATAGATAGAGATAGGTAGGTAGGTAGATTGATAGATACAGATAGGTAGGTAGGTAGATAGATAGATAGAGATAGGTAGGTAGGTAGATAGATAGATAGAGATAGGTAGGTATCTAGATTGATAGATACAGATAGGTAGGTAGGTAGATTGATAGATAGAGATAGGTAGGAACGTAGATAGATAGATAGAGATAGGTAGGTAGGTAGATTGATAGATAGAGATAGGTAGATAGGTAGATAGATATATACAGATAGGTAGGTAGGTAGATAGATAGATAGAGATAGGTAGGTAGGTAGATAGATAGAGATAGGTAGGTAGGTAGATAGATAGATAGAGATAGGTAGGTAGGTAGATTGATAGATACAGATAGGTAGGTAGGTAGATAGATAGATACAGATACGTAGGTAGGTAGATTGATAGATAGAGATAGGTAGGTAGGTAGATTGATAGATACAGATAGGTAGGTAGGTAGATAGATAGATAGAGATAGGTAGGTAGGTAGATTGATAGATAGAGATAGGTAGGTAGATAGGTAGATAGATAGAGATAGGTAGGTAGGTAGATAGATAGATAGAGATAGGTAGGTAGGTAGGTAGATAGATAGAGATAGGTAGGTAGGTAGATTGATAGATAGAGATAGGTAGGTAGGTAGATAGATAGATAGAGATAGGTAGGTAGGTAGGTAGATAGATAGAGATAGGTAGGTAGGTAGGTAGATTGATAGAGATAGGTAGGTAGGTAGATTGATAGATAGAGATAGGTAGGTAGGTAGATTGATAGATACAGATAGGTAGGTAGATAGATAGATAGATAGAGATAGGTAGGTAGGTAGATAGATAGATAGAGATAGGTAGGTAGGTAGATTGATAGAGATAGGTAGGTAGGTAGGTAGATAGATAGAGATAGGTAGGTAGGTAGATTGATAGATACAGATAGGTAGGTAGGTAGATTGATAGATAGAGATAGGTAGGTAGGTAGATAGATAGATAGAGATAGGTAGGTAGGTAGATTGATAGATACAGATAGGTAGGTAGGTAGATAGATAGATAGAGATAGGTAGGTAGGTAGATAGATAGATAGAGATAGGTAGGTACCTAGATTGATAGATACAGATAGGTAGGTAGGTAGATAGATAGATAGAGATAGGTAGGTAGGTAGATAGATAGATAGAGATAGGTAGGTAGGTAGATTGATAGAGATAGGTAGGTAGGTAGGTAGATAGGTAGAGATAGGTAGGTAGGTAGATTGATAGATACAGATAGGTAGGTAGGTAGATTGATAGATAGAGATAGGTAGGTAGGTAGATAGATAGATAGAGATAGGTAGGTAGGTAGATTGATAGATACAGATAGGTAGGTAGGTAGATAGATAGATAGAGATAGGTAGGTAGGTAGATAGATACAGACAGGTAGGTAGGTAGATAGATAGATACAGATAGGTAGGTAGGTAGATTGATAGATAGAGATAGGTCGGTAGGTAGGTAGATAGATAGAGATAGGTAGGTAGGTAGATAGATAGAGATAGGTAGGTAGGTAGATAGATAGATAGAGATAGGTAGGTAGGTAGATTGATAGATACAGATAGGTAGGTAGGTAGATAGATAGATAGAGATAGGTAGGTAGGTAGATAGATAGATAGAGATAGGTAGGTATCTAGATTGATAGATACAGATAGGTAGGTAGGTAGATTGATAGATAGAGATAGGTAGGAACGTAGATAGATAGATAGAGATAGGTAGGTAGGTAGATTGATAGATAGAGATAGGTAGATAGGTAGATAGATATATACAGATAGGTAGGTAGGTAGATAGATAGATAGAGATAGGTAGGTAGGTAGATAGATAGAGATAGGTAGGTAGGTAGATAGATAGATAGAGATAGGTAGGTAGGTAGATTGATAGATACAGATAGGTAGGTAGGTAGATAGATAGATACAGATACGTAGGTAGGTAGATTGATAGATAGAGATAGGTAGGTAGGTAGATTGATAGATACAGATAGGTAGGTAGGTAGATAGATAGATAGAGATAGGTAGGTAGGTAGATTGATAGATAGAGATAGGTAGGTAGATAGGTAGATAGATAGAGATAGGTAGGTAGGTAGATAGATACATAGAGATAGGTAGGTAGGTAGGTAGATAGATAGAGATAGGTAGGTAGGTAGATTGATAGATAGAGATAGGTAGGTAGGTAGATAGATAGATAGAGATAGGTAGGTAGGTAGGTAGATAGATAGAGATAGGTAGGTAGGTAGGTAGATTGATAGAGATAGGTAGGTAGGTAGATTGATAGATAGAGATAGGTAGGTAGGTAGATTGATAGATACAGATAGGTAGGTAGATAGATAGATAGATAGAGATAGGTAGGTAGGTAGATAGATAGATAGAGATAGGTAGGTAGGTAGATTGATAGAGATAGGTAGGTAGGTAGGTAGGTAGATAGATAGAGATAGGTAGATAGGTAGATAGATATATACAGATAGGTAGGTAGGTAGATAGATAGATAGAGATAGGTAGGTAGGTAGATAGATAGAGATAGGTAGGTAGGTAGATAGATAGATAGAGATAGGTAGGTAGGTAGATTGATAGATACAGATAGGTAGGTAGGTAGATAGATAGATACAGATACGTAGGTAGGTAGATTGATAGATAGAGATAGGTAGGTAGGTAGATTGATAGATACAGATAGGTAGGTAGGTAGATAGATAGATAGAGATAGGTAGGTAGGTAGATTGATAGATAGAGATAGGTAGGTAGATAGGTAGATAGATAGAGATAGGTAGGTAGGTAGATAGATAGATAGAGATAGGTAAGTAGGTAGATAGATAGATAGAGATAGGTAGGTAGGTAGATAGATACAGACAGGTAGGTAGGTAGATAGATAGATACAGATAGGTAGGTAGGTAGATTGATAGATAGAGATAGGTCGGTAGGTAGGTAGATAGATAGAGATAGGTAGGTAGGTAGATAGATAGAGATAGGTAGGTAGGTAGATAGATAGATAGAGATAGGTAGGTAGGTAGATTGATAGATACAGATAGGTAGGTAGGTAGATAGATAGATAGAGATAGGTAGGTAGGTAGATAGATAGATAGAGATAGGTAGGTATCTAGATTGATAGATACAGATAGGTAGGTAGGTAGATTGATAGATAGAGATAGGTAGGAACGTAGATAGATAGATAGAGATAGGTAGGTAGGTAGATTTTTAGATAGAGATAGGTAGATAGGTAGATAGATATATACAGATAGGTAGGTAGGTAGATAGATAGATAGAGATAGGTAGGTAGGTAGATAGATAGAGATAGGTAGGTAGGTAGATAGATAGATAGAGATAGGTAGGTAGGTAGATTGATAGATACAGATAGGT
Source organism: Crotalus helleri (assembly GCA_024509115.1). Taxonomy (NCBI): domain Eukaryota; kingdom Metazoa; phylum Chordata; class Lepidosauria; order Squamata; family Viperidae; genus Crotalus; species Crotalus helleri. Next base: position 5,725 of record JAKSXO010000273.1, read on the forward strand.
AGGTAGGTAGATAGATAGATACAGATACGTAGGTAGGTAGATTGATAGATAGAGATAGGTAGGTAGGTAGATTGATAGATACAGATAGGTAGGTAGGTAGATAGATAGATAGAGATAGGTAGGTAGGTAGATTGATAGATAGAGATAGGTAGGTAGATAGGTAGATAGATAGAGATAGGTAGGTAGGTAGATAGATACATAGAGATAGGTAGGTAGGTAGGTAGATAGATAGAGATAGGTAGGTAGGTAGATTGATAGATAGAGATAGGTAGGTAGGTAGATAGATAGATAGAGATAGGTAGGTAGGTAGGTAGATAGATAGAGATAGGTAGGTAGGTAGGTAGATTGATAGAGATAGGTAGGTAGGTAGATTGATAGATAGAGATAGGTAGGTAGGTAGATTGATAGATACAGATAGGTAGGTAGATAGATAGATAGATAGAGATAGGTAGGTAGGTAGATAGATAGATAGAGATAGGTAGGTAGGTAGATTGATAGAGATAGGTAGGTAGGTAGGTAGATAGATAGAGATAGGTAGATAGGTAGATAGATATATACAGATAGGTAGGTAGGTAGATAGATAGATAGAGATAGGTAGGTAGGTAGATAGATAGAGATAGGTAGGTAGGTAGATAGATAGATAGAGATAGGTAGGTAGGTAGATTGATAGATACAGATAGGTAGGTAGGTAGATAGATAGATACAGATACGTAGGTAGGTAGATTGATAGATAGAGATAGGTAGGTAGGTAGATTGATAGATACAGATAGGTAGGTAGGTAGATAGATAGATAGAGATAGGTAGGTAGGTAGATTGATAGATAGAGATAGGTAGGTAGATAGGTAGATAGATAGAGATAGGTAGGTAGGTAGATAGATAGATAGAGATAGGTAGGTAGGTAGGTAGATAGATAGAGATAGGTAGGTAGGTAGATTGATAGATAGAGATAGGTAGGTAGGTAGATAGATAGATAGAGATAGGTAGGTAGGTAGGTAGATAGATAGAGATAGGTAGGTAGGTAGGTAGATTGATAGAGATAGGTAGGTAGGTAGATTGATAGATAGAGATAGGTAGGTAGGTAGATTGATAGATACAGAGAGGTAGGTAGATAGATAGATAGATAGAGATAGGTAGGTAGGTAGATAGATAGATAGAGATAGGTAGGTAGGTAGATTGATAGAGATAGGTAGGTAGGTAGGTAGATAGATAGAGATAGGTAGGTAGGTAGATTGATAGATACAGATAGGTAGGTAGGTAGATTGATAGATAGAGATAGGTAGGTAGGTAGATAGATAGATAGAGATAGGTAGGTAGGTAGATTGATAGATACAGATAGGTAGGTAGGTAGATAGATAGATAGAGATAGGTAGGTAGGTAGATAGATAGATAGAGATAGGTAGGTACCTAGATTGATAGATACAGATAGGTAGGTAGGTAGATAGATAGATAGAGATAGGTAGGTAGGTAGATAGATAGATAGAGATAGGTAGGTAGGTAGATTGATAGAGATAGGTAGGTAGGTAGGTAGATAGATAGAGATAGGTAGGTAGGTAGATTGATAGATACAGATAGGTAGGTAGGTAGATTGATAGATAGAGATAGGTAGGTAGGTAGATAGATAGATAGAGATAGGTAGGTAGGTAGATTGATAGATACAGATAGGTAGGTAGGTAGATAGATAGATAGAGATAGGTAGGTAGGTAGATAGATAGATAGAGATAGGTAGGTACCTAGATTGATAGATACAGATAGGTAGGTAGGTAGATAGATAGATAGAGATAGGTAGGTAGGTAGATAGATAGATAGAGATAGGTAGGTAGGTAGATAGATAGATAGAGATAGGTAGGTAGGTAGATAGATAGATACAGACAGGTAGGTAGGTAGATAGATAGATACAGATAGGTAGGTAGGTAGATTGATAGATAGAGATAGGTCGGTAGGTAGGTAGATAGATAGAGATAGGTAGGTAGGTAGATTGATAGAGATAGGTAGGTAGGTAGGTAGATAGATAGAGATAGGTAGGTAGGTAGATTGATAGATACAGATAGGTAGGTAGGTAGATTTATAGTTAGAGATAGGTAGGTAGGTAGATAGATAGATAGAGATAGGTAGGTAGGTAGGTAGGTATATAGATACAGATAGGTAGGTAGATTGATAGATAGAGATAGGTAGGAACGTAGATAGATAGATAGAGATAGGTAGGTAGGTAGATTGATAGATAGAGATAGGTAGATAGGTAGATAGATATATACAGATAGGTAGGTAGGTAGATAGATAGATAGAGATAGGTAGGTAGGTAGATAGATAGAGATAGGTAGGTAGGTAGATAGATAGATAGAGATAGGTAGGTAGGTAGATTGATAGATACAGATAGGTAGGTAGGTAGATAGATAGATACAGATAGGTAGGTAGGTAGATTGATAGATAGAGATAGGTAGGTAGGTAGATTGATAGATACAGATAGGTAGGTAGGTAGATAGATAGAGATAGGTAGGTAGGTAGATTGATAGATAGAGATAGGTAGGTAGATAGGTAGATAGATAGAGATAGGTAGGTAGGTAGGTAGATAGATAGATAGAGATAGGTAGGTAGGTAGGTAGATAGATAGAGATAGGTAGGTAGGTAGATTGATAGATAGAGATAGGTAGGTAGGTAGATAGATAGATAGAGATAGGTAGGTAGGTAGGTAGATAGATAGAGATAGGTAGGTAGGTAGGTAGATTGATAGAGATAGGTAGGTAGGTAGATAGATAGATAGAGATAGGTAGGTAGGTAGATTTATAGATAGAGATAGGTAGGTAGGTAGGTAGGTAGATAGATAGAGATAGGTAGGTAGGTAGATAGATAGATAGAGATAGGTAGGTAAGTAGATTGATAGATACAGATAGGTAGGTAGGTAGATAGATAGATAGAGATAGGTAGGTAGGTAGATAGATAGATAGAGATAGGTAGGTAGGTAGATTGATAGATACAGATAGGTAGGTAGGTAGATAGATAGATACAGATAGGTAGGTAGGTAGATAGATAGAGATAGGTAGGTAGGTAGATAGATAGATAGAGATAGGTAGGTAGGTAGATTGATAGATACAGATAGGTAGGTAGGTAGATAGATAGATACAGATACGTAGGTAGGTAGATTGATAGATAGAGATAGGTAGGTAGGTAGATTGATAGATACAGATAGGTAGGTAGGTAGATAGATAGATAGAGATAGGTAGGTAGGTAGGTAGATAGATACAGATATGTAGGTAGGTAGATAGATAGATAGAGATAGGTAGGTAGGTAGATTGATAGATACAGATAGGTAGGTAGGTAGATAGATAGATACAGATAGGTAGGAAGGTAGATTGATGGATAGAGATAGGTAGGTAGGTAGATTGATAGATAGAGATAGGTAGGTAGGTAGATAGATAGATACAGATAGGTAGGTAGGTAGATTGATAGATAGAGATAGGTAGGTAGGTAGATTGATAGATACAGATAGGTAGGTAGGTAGATAGATAGATACAGATAGGTAGGTAGGTAGATAGATAGAGATAGGTAGGTAGGTAGATAGATAGATAGAGATAGGTAGGTAGGTAGATTGATAGATACAGATAGGTAGGTAGGTAGATAGATAGATACAGATACGTAGGTAGGTAGATTGATAGATAGAGATAGGTAGGTAGGTAGATTGATAGATACAGATAGGTAGGTAGGTAGATAGATAGATAGAGATAGGTAGGTAGGTAGATTGATAGATAGAGATAGGTAGGTAGATAGGTAGATAGATAGAGATAGGTAGGTAGGTAGATAGATAGAGATAGGTAGGTAGGTAGGTAGATAGATAGAGATAGGTAGGTAGGTAGATTGATAGATAGAGATAGGTAGGTAGGTAGATAGATAGATAGAGATAGGTAGGTAGGTAGATAGATACATAGAGATAGGTAGGTAGGTAGGTAGATAGATAGAGATAGGTAGGTAGGTAGATTGATAGATAGAGATAGGTAGGTAGGTAGATAGATAGATAGAGATAGGTAGGTAGGTAGGTAGATAGATAGAGATAGGTAGGTAGGTAGGTAGATTGATAGAGATAGGTAGGTAGGTAGATTGATAGATAGAGATAGGTAGGTAGGTAGATTGATAGATACAGATAGGTAGGTAGATAGATAGATAGATAGAGATAGGTAGGTAGGTAGATAGATAGATAGAGATAGGTAGGTAGGTAGATTGATAGAGATAGGTAGGTAGGTAGGTAGATAGATAGAGATAGGTAGATAGGTAGATAGATATATACAGATAGGTAGGTAGGTAGATAGATAGATAGAGATAGGTAGGTAGGTAGATAGATAGAGATAGGTAGGTAGGTAGATAGATAGATAGAGATAGGTAGGTAGGTAGATTGATAGATACAGATAGGTAGGTAGGTAGATAGATAGATACAGATACGTAGGTAGGTAGATTGATAGATAGAGATAGGTAGGTAGGTAGATTGATAGATACAGATAGGTAGGTAGGTAGATAGATAGATAGAGATAGGTAGGTAGGTAGATTGATAGATAGAGATAGGTAGGTAGATAGGTAGATAGATAGAGATAGGTAGGTAGGTAGATAGATAGATAGAGATAGGTAGGTAGGTAGGTAGATAGATAGAGATAGGTAGGTAGGTAGATTGATAGATAGAGATAGGTAGGTAGGTAGATAGATAGATAGAGATAGGTAGGTAGGTAGGTAGATAGATAGAGATAGGTAGGTAGGTAGGTAGATTGATAGAGATAGGTAGGTAGGTAGATTGATAGATAGAGATAGGTAGGTAGGTAGATTGATAGATACAGAGAGGTAGGTAGATAGATAGATAGATAGAGATAGGTAGGTAGGTAGATAGATAGATAGAGATAGGTAGGTAGGTAGATTGATAGAGATAGGTAGGTAGGTAGGTAGATAGATAGAGATAGGTAGGTAGGTAGATTGATAGATACAGATAGGTAGGTAGGTAGATTGATAGATAGAGATAGGTAGGTAGGTAGATAGATAGATAGAGATAGGTAGGTAGGTAGATTGATAGATACAGATAGGTAGGTAGGTAGATAGATAGATAGAGATAGGTAGGTAGGTAGATAGATAGATAGAGATAGGTAGGTACCTAGATTGATAGATACAGATAGGTAGGTAGGTAGATAGATAGATAGAGATAGGTAGGTAGGTAGATAGATAGATAGAGATAGGTAGGTAGGTAGATTGATAGAGATAGGTAGGTAGGTAGGTAGATAGATAGAGATAGGTAGGTAGGTAGATTGATAGATACAGATAGGTAGGTAGGTAGATTGATAGATAGAGATAGGTAGGTAGGTAGATAGATAGATAGAGATAGGTAGGTAGGTAGATTGATAGATACAGATAGGTAGGTAGGTAGATAGATAGATAGAGATAGGTAGGTAGGTAGATAGATAGATAGAGATAGGTAGGTACCTAGATTGATAGATACAGATAGGTAGGTAGGTAGATAGATAGATAGAGATAGGTAGGTAGGTAGATAGATAGATAGAGATAGGTAGGTAGGTAGATAGATAGATAGAGATAGGTAGGTAGGTAGATAGATAGATACAGACAGGTAGGTAGGTAGATAGATAGATACAGATAGGTAGGTAGGTAGATTGATAGATAGAGATAGGTCGGTAGGTAGGTAGATAGATAGAGATAGGTAGGTAGGTAGATTGATAGAGATAGGTAGGTAGGTAGGTAGATAGATAGAGATAGGTAGGTAGGTAGATTGATAGATACAGATAGGTAGGTAGGTAGATTTATAGTTAGAGATAGGTAGGTAGGTAGATAGATAGATAGAGATAGGTAGGTAGGTAGGTAGGTATATAGATACAGATAGGTAGGTAGATTGATAGATAGAGATAGGTAGGAACGTAGATAGATAGATAGAGATAGGTAGGTAGGTAGATTGATAGATAGAGATAGGTAGATAGGTAGATAGATATATACAGATAGGTAGGTAGGTAGATAGATAGATAGAGATAGGTAGGTAGGTAGATAGATAGAGATAGGTAGGTAGGTAGATAGATAGATAGAGATAGGTAGGTAGGTAGATTGATAGATACAGATAGGTAGGTAGGTAGATAGATAGATACAGATAGGTAGGTAGGTAGATTGATAGATAGAGATAGGTAGGTAGGTAGATTGATAGATACAGATAGGTAGGTAGGTAGATAGATAGAGATAGGTAGGTAGGTAGATTGATAGATAGAGATAGGTAGGTAGATAGGTAGATAGATAGAGATAGGTAGGTAGGTAGGTAGATAGATAGATAGAGATAGGTAGGTAGGTAGGTAGATAGATAGAGATAGGTAGGTAGGTAGATTGATAGATAGAGATAGGTAGGTAGGTAGATAGATAGATAGAGATAGGTAGGTAGGTAGGTAGATAGATAGAGATAGGTAGGTAGGTAGGTAGATTGATAGAGATAGGTAGGTAGGTAGATAGATAGATAGAGATAGGTAGGTAGGTAGATTTATAGATAGAGATAGGTAGGTAGGTAGGTAGGTAGATAGATAGAGATAGGTAGGTAGGTAGATAGATAGATAGAGATAGGTAGGTAAGTAGATTGATAGATACAGATAGGTAGGTAGGTAGATAGATAGATAGAGATAGGTAGGTAGGTAGATAGATAGATAGAGATAGGTAGGTAGGTAGATTGATAGATACAGATAGGTAGGTAGGTAGATAGATAGATACAGATAGGTAGGTAGGTAGATAGATAGAGATAGGTAGGTAGGTAGATAGATAGATAGAGATAGGTAGGTAGGTAGATTGATAGATACAGATAGGTAGGTAGGTAGATAGATAGATACAGATACGTAGGTAGGTAGATTGATAGATAGAGATAGGTAGGTAGGTAGATTGATAGATACAGATAGGTAGGTAGGTAGATAGATAGATAGAGATAGGTAGGTAGGTAGGTAGATAGATACAGATATGTAGGTAGGTAGATAGATAGATAGAGATAGGTAGGTAGGTAGATTGATAGATACAGATAGGTAGGTAGGTAGATAGATAGATACAGATAGGTAGGAAGGTAGATTGATGGATAGAGATAGGTAGGTAGGTAGATTGATAGATAGAGATAGGTAGGTAGGTAGATAGATAGATACAGATAGGTAGGTAGGTAGATTGATAGATAGAGATAGGTAGGTAGGTAGATTGATAGATACAGATAGGTAGGTAGGTAGATAGATAGATACAGATAGGTAGGTAGGTAGATAGATAGAGATAGGTAGGTAGGTAGATAGATAGATAGAGATAGGTAGGTAGGTAGATTGATAGATACAGATAGGTAGGTAGGTAGATAGATAGATACAGATACGTAGGTAGGTAGATTGATAGATAGAGATAGGTAGGTAGGTAGATTGATAGATACAGATAGGTAGGTAGGTAGATAGATAGATAGAGATAGGTAGGTAGGTAGATTGATAGATAGAGATAGGTAGGTAGATAGGTAGATAGATAGAGATAGGTAGGTAGGTAGATAGATAGATAGAGATAGGTAGGTAGGTAGGTAGATAGATAGAGATAGGTAGGTAGGTAGATTGATAGATAGAGGTAGGTAGGTAGGTAGATAGATAGATAGAGATAGGTAGGTAGGTAGGTAGATAGATAGAGATAGGTAGGTAGGTAGGTAGATTGATAGAGATAGGTAGGTAGGTAGATTGATAGATAGAGATAGGTAGGTAGGTAGATTGATAGATACAGAGAGGTAGGTAGATAGATAGATAGATAGAGATAGGTAGGTAGGTAGATAGATAGATAGAGATAGGTAGGTAGGTAGATTGATAGAGATAGGTAGGTAGGTAGGTAGATAGATAGAGATAGGTAGGTAGGTAGATTGATAGATACAGATAGGTAGGTAGGTAGATTGATAGATAGAGATAGGTAGGTAGGTAGATAGATAGATAGAGATAGGTAGGTAGGTAGATTGATAGATACAGATAGGTAGGTAGGTAGATAGATAGATAGAGATAGGTAGGTAGGTAGATAGATAGATAGAGATAGGTAGGTACCTAGATTGATAGATACAGATAGGTAGGTAGGTAGATAGATAGATAGAGATAGGTAGGTAGGTAGATAGATAGATAGAGATAGGTAGGTAGGTAGATTGATAGAGATAGGTAGGTAGGTAGGTAGATAGATAGAGATAGGTAGGTAGGTAGATTGATAGATACAGATAGGTAGGTAGGTAGATTGATAGATAGAGATAGGTAGGTAGGTAGATAGATAGATAGAGATAGGTAGGTAGGTAGATTGATAGATACAGATAGGTAGGTAGGTAGATAGATAGATAGAGATAGGTAGGTAGGTAGATAGATAGATAGAGATAGGTAGGTACCTAGATTGATAGATACAGATAGGTAGGTAGGTAGATAGATAGATAGAGATAGGTAGGTAGGTAGATAGATAGATAGAGATAGGTAGGTAGGTAGATAGATAGATAGAGATAGGTAGGTAGGTAGATAGATAGATACAGACAGGTAGGTAGGTAGATAGATAGATACAGATAGGTAGGTAGGTAGATTGATAGATAGAGATAGGTCGGTAGGTAGGTAGATAGATAGAGATAGGTAGGTAGGTAGATTGATAGAGATAGGTAGGTAGGTAGGTAGATAGATAGAGATAGGTAGGTAGGTAGATTGATAGATACAGATAGGTAGGTAGGTAGATTTATAGTTAGAGATAGGTAGGTAGGTAGATAGATAGATAGAGATAGGTAGGTAGGTAGGTAGGTATATAGATACAGATAGGTAGGTAGATTGATAGATAGAGATAGGTAGGAACGTAGATAGATAGATAGAGATAGGTAGGTAGGTAGATTGATAGATAGAGATAGGTAGATAGGTAGATAGATATATACAGATAGGTAGGTAGGTAGATAGATAGATAGAGATAGGTAGGTAGGTAGATAGATAGAGATAGGTAGGTAGGTAGATAGATAGATAGAGATAGGTAGGTAGGTAGATTGATAGATACAGATAGGTAGGTAGGTAGATAGATAGATACAGATAGGTAGGTAGGTAGATTGATAGATAGAGATAGGTAGGTAGGTAGATTGATAGATACAGATAGGTAGGTAGGTAGATAGATAGAGATAGGTAGGTAGGTAGATTGATAGATAGAGATAGGTAGGTAGATAGGTAGATAGATAGAGATAGGTAGGTAGGTAGGTAGATAGATAGATAGAGATAGGTAGGTAGGTAGGTAGATAGATAGAGATAGGTAGGTAGGTAGATTGATAGATAGAGATAGGTAGGTAGGTAGATAGATAGATAGAGATAGGTAGGTAGGTAGGTAGATAGATAGAGATAGGTAGGTAGGTAGGTAGATTGATAGAGATAGGTAGGTAGGTAGATAGATAGATAGAGATAGGTAGGTAGGTAGATTTATAGATAGAGATAGGTAGGTAGGTAGGTAGGTAGATAGATAGAGATAGGTAGGTAGGTAGATAGATAGATAGAGATAGGTAGGTAAGTAGATTGATAGATACAGATAGGTAGGTAGGTAGATAGATAGATAGAGATAGGTAGGTAGGTAGATAGATAGATAGAGATAGGTAGGTAGGTAGATAGATAGATACAGATAGGTAGGTAGGTAGGTAGGTAGATAGATACAGATATGTAGGTAGGTAAATAGATAGATAGAGATAGGTAGGTAGGTAGATTGATAGATAGAGATAGGTAGGTAGGTAGGTAGATAGATAGAGATAGGTAGGTAGGTAGATTGATAGAGATAGGTAGGTAGGTTGATAGATAGATAGAGATAGGTAGGTAGGTAGATAGATAGATACAGATAGGTAGGTAGGTAGATAGATAGATACAGATAGGTAGGTAGGTAGATAGATAGATAGAGATAGGTAGGTAGGTAGGTAGATAGATACAGATATGTAGGTAGGTAGATAGATAGATAGAGATAGGTAGGTAGGTAGATTGATAGATACAGATAGGTAGGTAGGTAGATAGATAGATACAGATAGGTAGGAAGGTAGATTGATGGATAGAGATAGGTAGGTAGGTAGATTGATAGATACAGATAGATAGGTAGGTAGATAGATAGATACAGATAGGTAGGTAGGTAGATTGATAGATAGAGATAGGTAGGTAGGTAGATTGATAGATACAGATAGGTAGGTAGGTAGATAGATAGATACAGATAGGTAGGTAGATTGATAGATAGAGATAGGTAGGTACGTAGATTGATAGATACAGATAGGTAGGTAGGTAGATAGATAGATACAGATAGGTAGGTAGGTAGATTGATAGATAGAGATCGGTAGGTAGGTAGGTAGATAGATAGAGATAGGTAGGTAGGTAGATTGATAGATACAGATAGGTAGGTAGGTAGGTAGATCGATAGAGATAGGTAGGTAGGTAGATTGATAGCTACAGATAGGTAGGTAGGTAGATAGATAGAGATAGGTAGGTAGGTAGATAGATAGATAGAGATAGGTAGGTAGGTAGGTAGGTAGATAGAGATAGTTAGGTAGGTAGGTAGATAGATAGATAGATAGAGATAGATACGTAGGTAGGTAGATTGATAGAGACAGATAGGTAGGTAGGTAGATAGATACAGATAGGTAGGTAGGTAGATTGATAGATAGAGATAGGTAGGTAGGTAGGTAGGTAGATAGAGATAGGTAGGTAGATAGATAGATAGATAGAGATAGGTAGGTAGGTAGATAGACAGATAGAGATAGGTAGGTAGGTAGATAGATAGATAGAGATAGGTAGGTATGTAGATTGATAGATACAGATAGGTAGGTAGGTAGATAGATAGATAGATAGATAGAGATAGGTAGGTAGGTAGATTGATAGATAGAGATAGGTAGGTAGGTAGGTAGATAGATAGAGATAGGTAGGTAGGTAGATTGATAGAGATAGGTAGGTAGGTAGATAGATAGATAGAGATAGGTAGGTAGGTAGATAGATAGATACAGATAGGTAGGTAGGTATATAGATAGATACAGATAGGTAGGTAGGTAGATAGATAGATAGAGATAGGTAGGTAGGTAGGTAGATAGATACAGATATGTAGGTAGGTAGATAGATAGATAGAGATAGGTAGGTAGGTAGATTGATAGATACAGATAGGTAGGTAGGTAGATAGATAGATACAGATAGGTAGGTAGGTAGATTGATAGATAGAGATAGGTAGGTAGGTAGATTGATAGATACAGATAGGTAGGTAGGTAGATAGATAGATACAGATAGGTAGGTAGGTAGATTGATAGATAGAGATAGGTAGGTAGGTAGATTGATAGATAGAGATATGTAGGTAGGTTGATTGATAGATACAGATAGGTAGGTAGGTAGATAGATAGATACAGATAGGTAGGTAGGTAGATTGATAGGTAGAGATAGGTAGGTATGTAGATTGATAGATACAGATAGGTAGGTAGGTAGATTGATAGAGATAGGTAGGTAGGTAGGTAGGTAGATAGAGATAGGTAGGTAGGTAGATTGATAGATACAGATAGGTAGGTAGGTACATTGATAGATAGAGATAGGTAGGTAGGTAGATTGATAGATACAGATAGGTAGGTAGGTAGATTGATAGATAGAGATAGGTAGGTAGGTAGATAGATAGATAGAGATAGGTAGGTAGGTAGGTAGATAGATACAGATAGGTAGGTAGATTGATAGATAGAGATAGTTAGGTAGGTAGATAGATAGATAGAGATAGGTAGGTAGGTAGATTGATAGATAGAGATAGGTAGATAGGTAGATTGATAGATACAGATAGGTAGGTAGGTAGATAGATAGAGATAGGTAGGTAGGTAGATAGATAGATAGAGATAGGTAGATAGGTAGATAGATAGATAGAGATAGGTAGGTAGGTAGATTGATAGATAGAGATAGGTAGGTAGGTAGATAGATAGATAGAGATAGGTAGGTAGGTAGGTAGATAGATACAGATAGGTAGGTAGATAGATAAATACAGATAGGTGGGTAGGTATTTAGATAGATAGAGATAGGTAGGTAGGTAAATTGATAGATAGAGATAGGTAGGTAGGTAGGTAGATAGATACAGATAGGTAGGTAGATAGATAGATAGAGATAGGTAGGTAGGTAGATAGATAGAGATAGGTAGGTAGGTAGGTAGATAGATACAGATATGTAGGTAGGTAGATAGATAGATAGAGATAGGTAGGTAGGTAGATTGATAGATACAGATAGGTAGGTAGGTAGATAGATAGATACAGATAGGTAGGTAGATAGATAGATAGAGATAGGTAGGTAGGTAGATAGATAGAGATAGGTAGGTAGGTAGGTAGATAGATACAGATATGTAGGTAGGTAGATAGATAGATAGAGATAGGTAGGTAGGTAGATTGATAGATACAGATAGGTAGGTAGGTAGATTGATAGATAGAGATCGGTAGGTAGGTAGGTAGATAGATAGAGATAGGTAGGTAGGTAGATTGATAGATACAGATAGGTAGGTAGGTAGGTAGATAGATAGAGATAGCTAGGTAGGTAGATTGATAGATACAGATAGGTAGGTAGGTAGATAGATAGAGATAGGTAGGTGGGTAGATAGATAGATAGATAGAGATAGGTAGGTAGGTAGGTAGGTAGGTAGGTAGGTAGATAGAGATAGGGCGGTAGGTAGGTAGATAGATAGATAGAGATAGATAAGTAGGTAGGTAGATTGATAGAGACAGATAGGTAGGTAGGTAGATAGATACAGATAGGTAGGTAGGTAGATTGATAGATAGAGATAGGTAGGTAGGTAGGTAGATAGATAGAGATAGGTAGGTAGGTATATTGATAGATACAGATAGGTAGGTAGGTAGATAGATAGAGATAGGTAGGTAGGTAGGTAGGTAGATAGATAGAGATAGGTAGGTAGGTAGATAGATAGATACAGATAGGTAGGTAGGTAGGTAGTTAGATACAGATATGTAGGTAGGTAGATAGATAGATAGAGATAGGTAGGTAGGTAGATTGATAGATAGAGATAGGTAGGTAGGTAGGTAGATAGATAGAGATAGGTAGGTAGGTAGATTGATAGAGATAGGTAGGTAGGTAGATAGATAGATAGATAGAGATAGGTAGGTAGGTAGATAGATAGATACAGATAGGTAGGTAGGTATATAGATAGATACAGATAGGTAGGTAGGTAGGTAGATAGATAGAGATAGGTAGGTAGGTAGGTAGATAGATACAGATATGTAGGTAGGTAGATAGATAGATAGAGATAGGTAGGTAGGTAGATTGATAGATACAGATAGGTAGGTAGGTAGATAGATAGATACAGATAGGTAGGTAGGTAGATTGATAGATAGAGATAGGTAGGTAGGTAGACTGATAGATACAGATAGGTAGGTAGGTAGATTGATAGATACAGATAGGTAGGTAGGTTGATTGATAGATAGAGATAGGTAGGTAGGTAGATAGATAGATAGAGATAGGTAGGTAGGTAGATTGATAGATACAGATAGGTAGGTAGGTAGAAAGATAGATAGAGATAGCTGGGTAGGTAGATTGATAGATTGAGATAGGTAGGTAGGTAGATAGATAGATAGAGATAGGTAGGTATGTACGTAGATAGATACAGATAGGTAGGTAGATAGATAAATACAGATAGGTGGGTAGATATTTAGATAGATAGAGATAGGTAGGTAGGTAGATTGATAGATAGAGATAGGTAGGTAGGTAGGTAGATAGATACAGATAGGTAGGTAGATAGATAGATAGAGATAGGTAGGTAGGTAGATAGATAGATAGAGATAGGTAGGTAGGTAGATTGATAGATACAGATAGGTAGGTAGGTAGATAGATAGATAGAGATAGGTAGGTAGGTAGATAGAAAGATAGAGATAGGTAGGTAGGTAGATAGATAGATAGAGATAGGTAGGTAGGTAGATAGATAGATACAGACAGGTAGGTAGGTAGATTGATAGATAGAGATAGGTCGGTAGGTAAGTAGATAGATAGAGATAGGTAGGTAGGTAGATTGATAGAGATAGGTAGGTAGGTAGGTAGGTAGGTAGATAGAGATAGGTAGGTAGGTAGATTGATAGATACAGATAGGTAGGTAGGTAGATTGATAGATAGAGATAGGTAGGTAGGTAGATAGATAGATAGAGATAGGTAGATTGGTAGATTGATAGATACAGATAGGTAGGTAGGTAGATTGATAGATAGAGATAGGTAGGTAGGTAGATAGATAGATAGAGATAGGTAGGTAGGTAGGTAGATAGATACAGATAGGTAGGTAGATTGATAGATAGAGATAGGTAGGAACGTAGATAGATAGATAGAGATAGGTAGGTAGGTAGATAGAAAGATAGAGATAGGTAGGTAGGTAGATAGATAGATAGAGATAGGTAGGTAGGTAGATAGATAGATACAGACAGGTAGGTAGGTAGATTGATAGATAGAGATAGGTCGGTAGGTAGGTAGATAGATAGATTTAGGTAGGTAGGTAGATTGATAGAGATAGGTAGGTAGGTAGGTAGGTAGATAGAGATAGGTAGGTAGGTAGATTGATAGATACAGATAGGTAGGTAGGTAGATTGATAGATAGAGATAGGTAGGTAGGTAGATAGATAGATAGAGAAAGGTAGGTAGGTAGATTGATAGATTGAGATAGGTAGGTAGGTAGATAGATAGATAGAGATAGGTAGGTAGGTACGTAGATAGATACAGATAGGTAGGTAGATAGATAAATACAGATAGGTGGGTAGATATTTAGATAGATAGAGATAGGTAGGTAGGTAGATTGATAGATAGAGATAGGTAGGTAGGTAGGTAGATAGATACAGATAGGTAGGTAGATAGATAGATAGAGATAGGTAGGTAGGTAGATAGATAGATAGAGATAGGTAGGTAGGTAGATTGATAGATACAGATAGGTAGGTAGGTAGATAGATAGATAGAGATAGGTAGGTAGGTAGATAAAAAGATAGAGATAGGTAGGTAGGTAGATAGATAGATAGAGATAGGTAGGTAGGTAGATAGATAGATACAGACAGGTAGGTAGGTAGATTGATAGATAGAGATAGGTCGGTAGGTAGGTAGATAGATAGAGATAGGTAGGTAGGTAGATTGATAGAGATAGGTAGGTAGGTAGGTAGGTAGATAGAGATAGGTAGGTAGGTAGATTGATAGATACAGATAGGTAGGTAGGTAGATTGATAGATAGAGATAGGTAGTTAGGTAGATAGATAGATAGAGATAGGTAGGTTGGTAGATTGATAGATACAGATAGGTAGGTAGGTAGATTGATAGATAGAGATAGGTAGGTAGGTAGATAGATAGATAGAGATAGGTAGGTAGGTAGGTAGATAGATACAGATAGGTAGGTAGATTGATAGATAGAGATAGGTAGGAACGTAGATAGATAGATAGAGATAGGTAGGTAGGTAGATTGATAGATAGAGATAGGTAGATAGGTAGATAGATATATACAGATAGGTAGGTAGGTAGATAGATAGATAGAGATAGGTAGGTAGGTAGATAGATAGATAGAGATAGGTAGGTAGGTAGATTTATAGATAGAGATAGGTCGGTAGGTAGGTAGATAGAGATAGGTAGGTAGGTAGATTGATAGAGATAGGTAGGTAGGTAGGTAGATAGATAGAGATAGGTAGGTAGGTTGATTAATAGATAGAGATAGGTAGGTAGGTAGATAGATAGATAGATAGAGATAGGTAGGTTGGTAGATTGATAGATACAGATAGGTAGGTAGGTAGATTGATAGATAGAGATAGGTAGGTAGGTAGATAGATAGATAGAGATAGGTAGGTAGGTAGGTAGATAGATACAGATAGGTAGGTAGATTGTAGATAGAGATAGGTAGGAACGTAGATAGATAGATAGAGATAGGTAGGTAGGTAGATTTATAGATAGAAATAGGTAGATAGGTAGATAGATATATACAGATAGGTAGGTAGGTAGATAGATAGATAGAGATAGGTAGGTAGGTAGATAGATAGAGATAGGTAGGTAGGTAGATAGATAGATAGAGATAGGTAGGTAGGTAGATTGATAGATACAGATAGGTAGGTAGGTAGATAGATAGATACAGATAGGTAGGTAGGTAGATTGATAGATAGAGATAGGTAGGTAGGTAGATTGATAGATACAGATAGGTAGGTAGGTAGATAGATAGATAGAGATAGGTAGGTAGGTAGATTGATAGATAGAGATAGGTAGGTAGGTAGATTGATAGATAGAGATAGGTAGGTAGGTAGGTAGATAGATAGAGATAGGTAGGTAGGTAGGTAGATAGATACAGATAGGTAGGTAGATTGATAGATAGAGATAGGTAGGTAGGTAGATAGATAGATAGATAGATAGATAGAGATAGGTAGGTAGGTAGATTGATAGATAGAGATAGGTAGATAGGTAGATAGATAGATACAGATAGGTAGGTAGGTAGATAGATAGATAGAGATAGGTAGGTAGGTAGATTGATAGATAGAGATAGGTAGGTAGGTAGATTGATAGATAGAGATAGGTAGGTAGGTAGATAGATAGATAGAGATAGGTAGGTAGGTAGGTAGATAGATACAGATAGGTAGGTAGATAGATAAATACAGATAGGTGGGTAGGTATTTAGATAGATAGAGATAGGTAGGTAGGTAGATTGATAGATAGAGATAGGTAGGTAGGTAGGTAGATTGATAGATAGAGATAGGTAGGTAGGTAGGTAGATAGATAGAGATAGGTAGGTAGGTAGATAGATAGATAGAGATAGGTAGGTAGGTAGGTAGATAGATACAGATATGTAGGTAGGTAGATAGATAGATAGAGATAGGTAGGTAGGTAGATTGATAGATACAGATTGGTAGGTAGGTAGATAGATAGATACAGATAGGTAGGTAGATTGATAGATAGAGATAAGTAGGTAGGTAGATTGATAGATACAGATAGGTAGGTAGGTAGATAGATAGATACAGATAGGTAGGTAGGTAGATTGATAGATAGAGATCGGTAGGTAGGTAGGTAGATAGATAGAGATAGGTAGGTAGGTAGATTGATAGATACAGATAGGTAGGTAGGTAGGTAGATAGATAGAGATAGGTAGGTAGGTAGATTGATAGATACAGATAGGTAGGTAGGTAGATAGATAGAGATAGGTAGGTAGGTAGATGGATAGATATAGGTAGGTAGGTAGGTAGGTAGATAGAGATAGGGCGGTAGATAGGTAGATAGATAGATAGAGATAGATAGGTAGGTAGGTAGATTGATAGAGACAGATAGGTAGGTAGGTAGATAGATACAGATAGGTAGGTAGGTAGATAGATAGAGATAGGTAGGTAGGTAGATAGATAGATAGAGATAGGTAGGTAGGTAGGTAGGTAGATAGAGATAGGGCGGTAGGTAGGTAGATAGATAGATAGAGATAGATAGGTAGGTAGGTAGATTGATAGAGACAGATAGGTAGGTAGGTAGATAGATACAGATAGGTAGGTAGGTAGATTGATAGATAGAGATAGGTAGGTAGGTAGATAGATAGAGATAGGTAGGTAGGTAGATAGATAGATAGATAGATAGATAGATAGATAGATAGATAGATAGAGATAGGTAGGTAGGTAGATAGACAGATAGAGATAGGTAGGTAGGTAGATAGATAGATAGAGATAGGTAGGTAGATTGATAGATACAGATAGGTAGGTAGGTAGATAGAGATAGGAAGGTAGGTAGGTAGATAGATAGAGATAGGTAGGTAGGTAGATAGATAGATACAGATAGGTAGGTAGGTAGTTAGATACAGATATGTAGGTAGGTAGATAGATAGATAGATATAGGTAGGTAGGTAGATTGATAGATAGAGATAGGTAGGTAGGTAGGTAGATAGATAGAGATAGGTAGGTAGGTAGATTGATAGAGATAGGTAGGTAGGTAGATAGATAGATAGAGATAGGTAGGTAGGTAGATAGATAGATACAGATAGGTAGGTAGGTATATAGATAGATACAGATAGGTAGGTAGGTAGATAGATAGATAGAGATAGGTAGGTAGGTAGGTAGATAGATACAGATATGTAAGTAGGTAGATAGATAGAGATAGATAGGTAGGTAGGTAGATTGATAGAGACAGATAGGTAGGTAGGTAGATAGATACAGATAGGTAGGTAGGTAGATTGATAGATAGAGATAGGTAGGTAGGTAGATAGATAGAGATAGGTAGGTAGGTAGATAGATAGATAGATAGATAGATAGATAGATAGATAGATAGATAGATAGAGATAGGTAGGTAGGTAGATAGACAGATAGAGATAGGTAGGTAGGTAGATAGATAGATAGAGATAGGTAGGTAGATTGATAGATACAGATAGGTAGGTAGGTAGATAGATAGAGATAGGAAGGTAGGTAGGTAGATAGATAGAGATAGGTAGGTAGGTAGATAGATAGATACAGATAGGTAGGTAGGTAGGTAGTTAGATACAGATATGTAGGTAGGTAGATAGATAGATAAAGATAGGTAGGTAGGTAGATAGATAGATACAGACAGGTAGGTAGGTAGATTGATAGATAGAGATAGGTCGGTAGGTAGGTAGATAGATAGAGATAGGTAGGTAGGTAGATTGATAGAGATAGGTAGGTAGGTAGGTAGGTAGGTAGATAGAGATAGGTAGGTAGGTAGATTGATAGATACAGATAGGTAGGTAGGTAGATTGATAGATAGAGATAGGTAGGTAGGTAGATAGATAGATAGAGATAGGTAGATTGGTAGATTGATAGATACAGATAGGTAGGTAGGTAGATTGATAGATAGAGATAGGTAGGTAGGTAGATAGATAGATAGAGATAGGTAGGTAGGTAGGTAGATAGATACAGATAGGTAGGTAGATTGATAGATAGAGATAGGTAGGAACGTAGATAGATAGATAGAGATAGGTAGGTAGGTAGATAGAAAGATAGAGATAGGTAGGTAGGTAGATAGATAGATAGAGATAGGTAGGTAGGTAGATAGATAGATACAGACAGGTAGGTAGGTAGATTGATAGATAGAGATAGGTCGGTAGGTAGGTAGATAGATAGATTTAGGTAGGTAGGTAGATTGATAGAGATAGGTAGGTAGGTAGGTAGGTAGATAGAGATAGGTAGGTAGGTAGATTGATAGATACAGATAGGTAGGTAGGTAGATTGATAGATAGAGATAGGTAGGTAGGTAGATAGATAGATAGAGAAAGGTAGGTAGGTAGATTGATAGATTGAGATAGGTAGGTAGGTAGATAGATAGATAGAGATAGGTAGGTAGGTACGTAGATAGATACAGATAGGTAGGTAGATAGATAAATACAGATAGGTGGGTAGATATTTAGATAGATAGAGATAGGTAGGTAGGTAGATTGATAGATAGAGATAGGTAGGTAGGTAGGTAGATAGATACAGATAGGTAGGTAGATAGATAGATAGAGATAGGTAGGTAGGTAGATAGATAGATAGAGATAGGTAGGTAGGTAGATTGATAGATACAGATAGGTAGGTAGGTAGATAGATAGATAGAGATAGGTAGGTAGGTAGATAAAAAGATAGAGATAGGTAGGTAGGTAGATAGATAGATAGAGATAGGTAGGTAGGTAGATAGATAGATACAGACAGGTAGGTAGGTAGATTGATAGATAGAGATAGGTCGGTAGGTAGGTAGATAGATAGAGATAGGTAGGTAGGTAGATTGATAGAGATAGGTAGGTAGGTAGGTAGGTAGATAGAGATAGGTAGGTAGGTAGATTGATAGATACAGATAGGTAGGTAGGTAGATTGATAGATAGAGATAGGTAGTTAGGTAGATAGATAGATAGAGATAGGTAGGTTGGTAGATTGATAGATACAGATAGGTAGGTAGGTAGATTGATAGATAGAGATAGGTAGGTAGGTAGATAGATAGATAGAGATAGGTAGGTAGGTAGGTAGATAGATACAGATAGGTAGGTAGATTGATAGATAGAGATAGGTAGGAACGTAGATAGATAGATAGAGATAGGTAGGTAGGTAGATTGATAGATAGAGATAGGTAGATAGGTAGATAGATATATACAGATAGGTAGGTAGGTAGATAGATAGATAGAGATAGGTAGGTAGGTAGATAGATAGATAGAGATAGGTAGGTAGGTAGATTTATAGATAGAGATAGGTCGGTAGGTAGGTAGATAGAGATAGGTAGGTAGGTAGATTGATAGAGATAGGTAGGTAGGTAGGTAGATAGATAGAGATAGGTAGGTAGGTTGATTAATAGATAGAGATAGGTAGGTAGGTAGATAGATAGATAGATAGATAGAGATAGGTAGGTTGGTAGATTGATAGATACAGATAGGTAGGTAGGTAGATTGATAGATAGAGATAGGTAGGTAGGTAGATAGATAGATAGAGATAGGTAGGTAGGTAGGTAGATAGATACAGATAGGTAGGTAGATTGTAGATAGAGATAGGTAGGAACGTAGATAGATAGATAGAGATAGGTAGGTAGGTAGATTTATAGATAGAAATAGGTAGATAGGTAGATAGATATATACAGATAGGTAGGTAGGTAGATAGATAGATAGAGATAGGTAGGTAGGTAGATAGATAGAGATAGGTAGGTAGGTAGATAGATAGATAGAGATAGGTAGGTAGGTAGATTGATAGATACAGATAGGTAGGTAGGTAGATAGATAGATACAGATAGGTAGGTAGGTAGATTGATAGATAGAGATAGGTAGGTAGGTAGATTGATAGATACAGATAGGTAGGTAGGTAGATAGATAGATAGAGATAGGTAGGTAGGTAGATTGATAGATAGAGATAGGTAGGTAGGTAGATTGATAGATAGAGATAGGTAGGTAGGTAGGTAGATAGATAGAGATAGGTAGGTAGGTAGATTGATAGAGATAGGTAGGTAGGTAGATAGATAGATAGAGATAGGTAGGTAGGTAGATAGATAGATACAGATAGGAAGGTAGGTATATAGATAGATACAGATAGGTAGGTGGGTAGATAGATAGATAGAGATAGGTAGGTAGGTAGATTGATAGATACAGATAGGTAGGTAGGTAGATTGATAGATAGAGATAGGTAGGTAGGTAGATAGATAGATAGAGATAGGTAGGTAGGTAGGTAGATAGATACAGATAGGTAGGTAGATTGATAGATAGAGATAGGTAGGTAGGTAGATAGATAGATAGATAGATAGATAGAGATAGGTAGGTAGGTAGATTGATAGATAGAGATAGGTAGATAGGTAGATAGATAGATACAGATAGGTAGGTAGGTAGATAGATAGATAGAGATAGGTAGGTAGGTAGATTGATAGATAGAGATAGGTAGGTAGGTAGATTGATAGATAGAGATAGGTAGGTAGGTAGATAGATAGATAGAGATAGGTAGGTAGGTAGGTAGATAGATACAGATAGGTAGGTAGATAGATAAATACAGATAGGTGGGTAGGTATTTAGATAGATAGAGATAGGTAGGTAGGTAGATTGATAGATAGAGATAGGTAGGTAGGTAGGTAGATTGATAGATAGAGATAGGTAGGTAGGTAGGTAGATAGATAGAGATAGGTAGGTAGGTAGATAGATAGATAGAGATAGGTAGGTAGGTAGGTAGATAGATACAGATATGTAGGTAGGTAGATAGATAGATAGAGATAGGTAGGTAGGTAGATTGATAGATACAGATTGGTAGGTAGGTAGATAGATAGATACAGATAGGTAGGTAGATTGATAGATAGAGATAAGTAGGTAGGTAGATTGATAGATACAGATAGGTAGGTAGGTAGATAGATAGATACAGATAGGTAGGTAGGTAGATTGATAGATAGAGATCGGTAGGTAGGTAGGTAGATAGATAGAGATAGGTAGGTAGGTAGATTGATAGATACAGATAGGTAGGTAGGTAGGTAGATAGATAGAGATAGGTAGGTAGGTAGATTGATAGATACAGATAGGTAGGTAGGTAGATAGATAGAGATAGGTAGGTAGGTAGATGGATAGATATAGGTAGGTAGGTAGGTAGGTAGATAGAGATAGGGCGGTAGATAGGTAGATAGATAGATAGAGATAGATAGGTAGGTAGGTAGATTGATAGAGACAGATAGGTAGGTAGGTAGATAGATACAGATAGGTAGGTAGGTAGATAGATAGAGATAGGTAGGTAGGTAGATAGATAGATAGAGATAGGTAGGTAGGTAGGTAGGTAGATAGAGATAGGGCGGTAGGTAGGTAGATAGATAGATAGAGATAGATAGGTAGGTAGGTAGATTGATAGAGACAGATAGGTAGGTAGGTAGATAGATACAGATAGGTAGGTAGGTAGATTGATAGATAGAGATAGGTAGGTAGGTAGATAGATAGAGATAGGTAGGTAGGTAGATAGATAGATAGATAGATAGATAGATAGATAGATAGATAGATAGATAGATAGAGATAGGTAGGTAGGTAGATAGACAGATAGAGATAGGTAGGTAGGTAGATAGATAGATAGAGATAGGTAGGTAGATTGATAGATACAGATAGGTAGGTAGGTAGATAGAGATAGGAAGGTAGGTAGGTAGATAGATAGAGATAGGTAGGTAGGTAGATAGATAGATACAGATAGGTAGGTAGGTAGTTAGATACAGATATGTAGGTAGGTAGATAGATAGATAGATATAGGTAGGTAGGTAGATTGATAGATAGAGATAGGTAGGTAGGTAGGTAGATAGATAGAGATAGGTAGGTAGGTAGATTGATAGAGATAGGTAGGTAGGTAGATAGATAGATAGAGATAGGTAGGTAGGTAGATAGATAGATACAGATAGGTAGGTAGGTATATAGATAGATACAGATAGGTAGGTAGGTAGATAGATAGATAGAGATAGGTAGGTAGGTAGGTAGATAGATACAGATATGTAAGTAGGTAGATAGATAGAGATAGATAGGTAGGTAGGTAGATTGATAGAGACAGATAGGTAGGTAGGTAGATAGATACAGATAGGTAGGTAGGTAGATTGATAGATAGAGATAGGTAGGTAGGTAGATAGATAGAGATAGGTAGGTAGGTAGATAGATAGATAGATAGATAGATAGATAGATAGATAGATAGATAGAGATAGGTAGGTAGGTAGATAGACAGATAGAGATAGGTAGGTAGGTAGATAGATAGATAGAGATAGGTAGGTAGATTGATAGATACAGATAGGTAGGTAGGTAGATAGATAGAGATAGGAAGGTAGGTAGGTAGATAGATAGAGATAGGTAGGTAGGTAGATAGATAGATACAGATAGGTAGGTAGGTAGGTAGTTAGATACAGATATGTAGGTAGGTAGATAGATAGATAAAGATAGGTAGGTAGGTAGATTGATAGATAGAGATAGGTAGGTAGGTAGGTAGATAGATAGAGATAGGTAGGTAGGTTGATTGATAGATACAGATAGGTAGGTAGGTAGATAGATAGATACAGATAGGTAGGTAGGTAGATTGATAGGTAGAGATAGGTAGGTATGTAGATTGATAGATACAGATAGGTAGGTAGGTAGATTGATAGAGATAGGTAGGTAGGTAGGTAGGTAGATAGAGATAGGTAGGTAGGTAGATTGATAGATACAGATAGGTAGGTAGGTACATTGATAGATAGAGATAGGTAGGTAGGTAGATTGATAGATACAGATAGGTAGGTAGGTAGATTGATAGATAGAGATAGGTAGGTAGGTAGATAGATAGATAGAGATAGGTAGGTAGGTAGGTAGATAGATACAGATAGGTAGGTAGATTGATAGATAGAGATAGTTAGGTAGGTAGATAGATAGATAGAGATAGGTAGGTAGGTAGATTGATAGATAGAGATAGGTAGATAGGTAGATTGATAGATACAGATAGGTAGGTAGGTAGATAGATAGAGATAGGTAGGTAGGTAGATAGATAGATAGAGATAGGTAGATAGGTAGATAGATAGATAGAGATAGGTAGGTAGGTAGATTGATAGATAGAGATAGGTAGGTAGGTAGATAGATAGATAGAGATAGGTAGGTAGGTAGGTAGATAGATACAGATAGGTAGGTAGATAGATAAATACAGATAGGTGGGTAGGTATTTAGATAGATAGAGATAGGTAGGTAGGTAAATTGATAGATAGAGATAGGTAGGTAGGTAGGTAGATAGATACAGATAGGTAGGTAGATAGATAGATAGAGATAGGTAGGTAGGTAGATAGATAGAGATAGGTAGGTAGGTAGGTAGATAGATACAGATATGTAGGTAGGTAGATAGATAGATAGAGATAGGTAGGTAGGTAGATTGATAGATACAGATAGGTAGGTAGGTAGATAGATAGATACAGATAGGTAGGTAGATAGATAGATAGAGATAGGTAGGTAGGTAGATAGATAGAGATAGGTAGGTAGGTAGGTAGATAGATACAGATATGTAGGTAGGTAGATAGATAGATAGAGATAGGTAGGTAGGTAGATTGATAGATACAGATAGGTAGGTAGGTAGATAGATAGATACAGATAGGTAGGTAGGTAGATTGATAGATACAGATAGATAGGTAGGTAGATAGATAGATACAGATAGGTAGGTAGATTGATAGATAGAGATAGGTAGGTAGGTAGATTGATAGATACAGATAGGTAGGTAGGTAGATAGATAGATACAGATAGGTAGGTAGGTAGATTGATAGATAGAGATCGGTAGGTAGGTAGGTAGATAGATAGAGATAGGTAGGTAGGTAGATTGATAGATACAGATAGGTAGGTAGGTAGATAGATAGATACAGATAGGTAGGTAGGTAGATTGATAGATAGAGATCGGTAGGTAGGTAGATAGATAGATAGAGATAGGTAGGTAGGTAGGTAGATAGATACAGATATGTAAGTAGGTAGATAGATAGAGATAGATAGGTAGGTAGGTAGATTGATAGAGACAGATAGGTAGGTAGGTAGATAGATACAGATAGGTAGGTAGGTAGATTGATAGATAGAGATAGGTAGGTAGGTAGATAGATAGAGATAGGTAGGTAGGTAGATAGATAGATAGATAGATAGATAGATAGATAGAGATAGGTAGGTAGGTAGATAGACAGATAGAGATAGGTAGGTAGGTAGATAGATAGATAGAGATAGGTAGGTAGATTGATAGATACAGATAGGTAGGTAGGTAGATAGATAGAGATAGGAAGGTAGGTAGGTAGATAGATAGAGATAGGTAGGTAGGTAGATAGATAGATACAGATAGGTAGGTAGGTAGGTAGTTAGATACAGATATGTAGGTAGGTAGATAGATAGATAAAGATAGGTAGGTAGGTAGATTGATAGATAGAGATAGGTAGGTAGGTAGGTAGATAGATAGAGATAGGTAGGTAGGTTGATTGATAGATACAGATAGGTAGGTAGGTAGATAGATAGATACAGATAGGTAGGTAGGTAGATTGATAGGTAGAGATAGGTAGGTATGTAGATTGATAGATACAGATAGGTAGGTAGGTAGATTGATAGAGATAGGTAGGTAGGTAGGTAGGTAGATAGAGATAGGTAGGTAGGTAGATTGATAGATACAGATAGGTAGGTAGGTACATTGATAGATAGAGATAGGTAGGTAGGTAGATTGATAGATACAGATAGGTAGGTAGGTAGATTGATAGATAGAGATAGGTAGGTAGGTAGATAGATAGATAGAGATAGGTAGGTAGGTAGGTAGATAGATACAGATAGGTAGGTAGATTGATAGATAGAGATAGTTAGGTAGGTAGATAGATAGATAGAGATAGGTAGGTAGGTAGATTGATAGATAGAGATAGGTAGATAGGTAGATTGATAGATACAGATAGGTAGGTAGGTAGATAGATAGAGATAGGTAGGTAGGTAGATAGATAGATAGAGATAGGTAGATAGGTAGATAGATAGATAGAGATAGGTAGGTAGGTAGATTGATAGATAGAGATAGGTAGGTAGGTAGATAGATAGATAGAGATAGGTAGGTAGGTAGGTAGATAGATACAGATAGGTAGGTAGATAGATAAATACAGATAGGTGGGTAGGTATTTAGATAGATAGAGATAGGTAGGTAGGTAAATTGATAGATAGAGATAGGTAGGTAGGTAGGTAGATAGATACAGATAGGTAGGTAGATAGATAGATAGAGATAGGTAGGTAGGTAGATAGATAGAGATAGGTAGGTAGGTAGGTAGATAGATACAGATATGTAGGTAGGTAGATAGATAGATAGAGATAGGTAGGTAGGTAGATTGATAGATACAGATAGGTAGGTAGGTAGATAGATAGATACAGATAGGTAGGTAGATAGATAGATAGAGATAGGTAGGTAGGTAGATAGATAGAGATAGGTAGGTAGGTAGGTAGATAGATACAGATATGTAGGTAGGTAGATAGATAGATAGAGATAGGTAGGTAGGTAGATTGATAGATACAGATAGGTAGGTAGGTAGATAGATAGATACAGATAGGTAGGTAGGTAGATTGATAGATACAGATAGATAGGTAGGTAGATAGATAGATACAGATAGGTAGGTAGATTGATAGATAGAGATAGGTAGGTAGGTAGATTGATAGATACAGATAGGTAGGTAGGTAGATAGATAGATACAGATAGGTAGGTAGGTAGATTGATAGATAGAGATCGGTAGGTAGGTAGGTAGATAGATAGAGATAGGTAGGTAGGTAGATTGATAGATACAGATAGGTAGGTAGGTAGGTAGATAGATAGAGATAGCTAGGTAGGTAGATTGATAGATACAGATAGGTAGGTAGGTAGATAGATAGAGATAGGTAGGTGGGTAGATAGATAGATAGATAGAGATAGGTAGGTAGGTAGGTAGGTAGGTAGGTAGATAGAGATAGGGCGGTAGGTAGGTAGATAGATAGATAGAGATAGATAGGTAGGTAGGTAGATTGATAGAGACAGATAGGTAGGTAGGTAGATAGATACAGATAGGTAGGTAGGTAGATTGATAGATAGAGATAGGTAGGTAGGTAGGTAGATAGATAGAGATAGGTAGGTAGGTAGATTGATAGATACAGATAAGTAGGTAGGTAGATAGATAGAGATAGGTAGGTAGGTAGATAGACAGATAGAGATAGGTAGGTAGGTAGATAGATAGATAGAGATAGGTAGGTATATTGATAGATACAGATAGGTAGGTAGATAGATAGAGATAGGTAGGTAGGTAGGTAGGTAGATAGATAGAGATAGGTAGGTAGGTAGATAGATAGATACAGATAGGTAGGTAGGTAGGTAGTTAGATACAGATATGTAGGTAGGTAGATAGATAGATAGAGATAGGTAGGTAGGTAGATTGATAGATAGAGATAGGTAGGTAGGTAGGTAGATAGATAGAGATAGGTAGGTAGGTAGATTGATAGAGATAGGTAGGTAGGTAGATAGATAGATAGATAGAGATAGGTAGGTAGGTAGATAGATAGATACAGATAGGTAGGTAGGTATATAGATAGATACAGATAGGTAGGTAGGTAGGTAGATAGATAGAGATAGGTAGGTAGGTAGGTAGATAGATACAGATATGTAGGTAGGTAGATAGATAGATAGAGATAGGTAGGTAGGTAGATTGATAGATACAGATAGGTAGGTAGGTAGATAGATAGATACAGATAGGTAGGTAGGTAGATTGATAGATAGAGATAGGTAGGTAGGTAGACTGATAGATACAGATAGGTAGGTAGGTAGATAGATAGATACAGATAGGTAGGTAGGTAGATTGATAGATAGAGATAGGTAGGTAGGTAGATTGATAGATACAGATAGGTAGGTAGGTAGATAGATAGATACAGATTGGTAGGTAGGTAGATTGATAGATAGAGATAGGTAGGTAGGTAGGTAGATAGATAGAGATAGGTAGGTAGGTAGATTGATAGATACAGATAGGTAGGTAGGTTGATTGATAGATAGAGATAGGTAGGTAGGTAGATAGATAGATAGAGATAGGTAGGTAGGTAGATTGATAGATACAGATAGGTAGGTAGGTAGAAAGATAGATAGAGATAGCTGGGTAGGTAGATTGATAGATAGAGATAGGTAGATAGGTAGATAGATAGATACAGATAGGTAGGTAGGTAGATAGATAGAGATAGGTAGGTAAGTAGATAGATAGATAGAGAAAGGTAGGTAGGTAGATTGATAGATTGAGATAGGTAGGTAGGTAGATAGATAGATAGAGATAGGTAGGTAGGTACGTAGATAGATACAGATAGGTAGGTAGATAGATAAATACAGATAGGTGGGTAGATATTTAGATAGATAGAGATAGGTAGGTAGGTAGATTGATAGATAGAGATAGGTAGGTAGGTAGGTAGATAGATACAGATAGGTAGGTAGATAGATAGATAGAGATAGGTAGGTAGGTAGATAGATAGATAGAGATAGGTAGGTAGGTAGATTGATAGATACAGATAGGTAGGTAGGTAGATAGATAGATAGAGATAGGTAGGTAGGTAGATAGAAAGATAGAGATAGGTAGGTAGGTAGATAGATAGATAGAGATAGGTAGGTAGGTAGATAGATAGATACAGACAGGTAGGTAGGTAGATTGATAGATAGAGATAGGTCGGTAGGTAGGTAGATAGATAGAGATAGGTAGGTAGGTAGATTGATAGAGATAGGTAGGTAGGTAGGTAGGTAGGTAGATAGAGATAGGTAGGTAGGTAGATTGATAGATACAGATAGGTAGGTAGGTAGATTGATAGATAGAGATAGGTAGGTAGGTAGATAGATAGATAGAGATAGGTAGGTTGGTAGATTGATAGATACAGATAGGTAGGTAGGTAGATTGATAGATAGAGATAGGTAGGTAGGTAGATAGATAGATAGAGATAGGTAGGTAGGTAGGTAGATAGATACAGATAGGTAGGTAGATTGATAGATAGAGATAGGTAGGAACGTAGATAGATAGATAGAGATAGGTAGGTAGGTAGATAGAAAGATAGAGATAGGTAGGTAGGTAGATAGATAGATAGAGATAGGTAGGTAGGTAGATAGATAGATACAGACAGGTAGGTAGGTAGATTGATAGATAGAGATAGGTCGGTAGGTAGGTAGATAGATAGATTTAGGTAGGTAGGTAGATTGATAGAGATAGGTAGGTAGGTAGGTAGGTAGATAGGTAGATAGAGATAGGTAGGTAGGTAGATTGATAGATACAGATAGGTAGGTAGGTAGATTGATAGATAGAGATAGGTAGGTAGGTAGATAGATAGATAGAGAAAGGTAGGTAGGTAGATTGATAGATTGAGATAGGTAGGTGGGTAGATAGATAGATAGAGATAGGTAGGTAGGTACGTAGATAGATACAGATAGGTAGGTAGATAGATAAATACAGATAGGTGGGTAGATATTTAGATAGATAGAGATAGGTAGGTAGGTAGATTGATAGATAGAGATAGGTAGGTAGGTAGGTAGATAGATACAGATAGGTAGGTAGATAGATAGATAGAGATAGGTAGGTAGGTAGATAGATAGATAGAGATAGGTAGGTAGGTAGATTGATAGATACAGATAGGTAGGTAGGTAGATAGATAGATAGAGATAGGTAGGTAGGTAGATAAAAAGATAGAGATAGGTAGGTAGGTAGATAGATAGATAGAGATAGGTAGGTAGGTAGATAGATAGATACAGACAGGTAGGTAGGTAGATTGATAGATAGAGATAGGTCGGTAGGTAGGTAGATAGATAGAGATAGGTAGGTAGGTAGATTGATAGAGATAGGTAGGTAGGTAGGTAGGTAGATAGAGATAGGTAGGTAGGTAGATTGATAGATACAGATAGGTAGGTAGGTAGATTGATAGATAGAGATAGGTAGTTAGGTAGATAGATAGATAGAGATAGGTAGGTTGGTAGATTGATAGATACAGATAGGTAGGTAGGTAGATAGATAGATAGAGATAGGTAGGTAGGTAGGTAGATAGATACAGTTATGTAGGTAGGTAGATAGATAGATAGAGATAGGTAGGTAGGTAGATTGATAGATACAGATTGGTAGGTAGGTAGATAGATAGATACAGATAGGTAGGTAGATTGATAGATAGAGATAAGTAGGTAGGTAGATTGATAGATACAGATAGGTAGGTAGGTAGATAGATACAGATAGGTAGGTAGGTAGATTGATAGATAGAGATCGGTAGGTAGGTAGGTAGATAGATAGAGATAGGTAGGTAGGTAGATTGATAGATACAGATAGGTAGGTAGGTAGGTAGATAGATAGAGATAGGTAGGTAGGTAGATTGATAGATACAGATAGGTAGGTAGGTAGATAGATAGAGATAGGTAGGTAGGTAGATGGATAGATATAGGTAGGTAGGTAGGTAGGTAGATAGAGATAGGGCGGTAGATAGGTAGATAGATAGATAGAGATAGATAGGTAGGTAGGTAGATTGATAGAGACAGATAGGTAGGTAGGTAGATAGATACAGATAGGTAGGTAGGTAGATTGATAGATAGAGATAGGTAGGTAGGTAGATAGATAGAGATAGGTAGGTAGGTAGATAGATAGATAGAGATAGGTAGGTAGGTAGGTAGGTAGATAGAGATAGGTAGGTAGGTAGATTGATAGATACAGATAGGTAGGTAGGTAGATTGATAGATAGAGATAGGTAGTTAGGTAGATAGATAGATAGAGATAGGTAGGTTGGTAGATTGATAGATACAGATAGGTAGGTAGGTAGATTGATAGATAGAGATAGGTAGGTAGGTAGATAGATAGATAGAGATAGGTAGGTAGGTAGGTAGATAGATACAGATAGGTAGGTAGATTGATAGATAGAGATAGGTAGGAACGTAGATAGATAGATAGAGATAGGTAGGTAGGTAGATTGATAGATAGAGATAGGTAGATAGGTAGATAGATATATACAGATAGGTAGGTAGGTAGATAGATAGATAGAGATAGGTAGGTAGGTAGATAGATAGATAGAGATAGGTAGGTAGGTAGATTTATAGATAGAGATAGGTCGGTAGGTAGGTAGATAGAGATAGGTAGGTAGGTAGATTGATAGAGATAGGTAGGTAGGTAGGTAGATAGATAGAGATAGGTAGGTAGGTTGATTAATAGATAGAGATAGGTAGGTAGGTAGATAGATAGATAGATAGATAGAGATAGGTAGGTTGGTAGATTGATAGATACAGATAGGTAGGTAGGTAGATTGATAGATAGAGATAGGTAGGTAGGTAGATAGATAGATAGAGATAGGTAGGTAGGTAGGTAGATAGATACAGATAGGTAGGTAGATTGATAGATAGAGATAGGTAGGAACGTAGATAGATAGATAGAGATAGGTAGGTAGGTAGATTGATAGATAGAAATAGGTAGATAGGTAGATAGATATATACAGATAGGTAGGTAGGTAGATAGATAGATAGAGATAGGTAGGTAGGTAGATAGATAGAGATAGGTAGGTAGGTAGATAGATAGATAGAGATAGGTAGGTAGGTAGATTGATAGATACAGATAGGTAGGTAGGTAGATAGATAGATACAGATAGGTAGGTAGGTAGATTGATAGATAGAGATAGGTAGGTAGGTAGATTGATAGATACAGATAGGTAGGTAGGTAGATAGATAGATAGAGATAGGTAGGTAGGTAGATTGATAGATAGAGATAGGTAGGTAGGTAGATTGATAGATAGAGATAGGTAGGTAGGTAGGTAGATAGATAGAGATAGGTAGGTAGGTAGATTGATAGAGATAGGTAGGTAGGTAGATAGATAGATAGAGATAGGTAGGTAGGTAGATAGATAGATACAGATAGGAAGGTAGGTATATAGATAGATACAGATAGGTAGGTGGGTAGATAGATAGATAGAGATAGGTAGGTAGGTAGATTGATAGATACAGATAGGTAGGTGGGTAGATAGATAGATAGAGATAGGTAGGTAGGTAGATTGATAGATAGAGATAGGTAGATAGGTAGATAGATAGATACAGATAGGTAGGTAGGTAGATAGATAGATAGAGATAGGTAGGTAGGTAGATTGATAGATAGAGATAGGTAGGTAGGTAGATTGATAGATAGAGATAGGTAGGTAGGTAGATAGATAGATAGAGATAGGTAGGTAGGTAGGTAGATAGATACAGATAGGTAGGTAGATAGATAAATACAGATAGGTGGGTAGGTATTTAGATAGATAGAGATAGGTAGGTAGGTAGATTGATAGATAGAGATAGGTAGGTAGGTAGGTAGATTGATAGATAGAGATAGGTAGGTAGGTAGGTAGATAGATAGAGATAGGTAGGTAGGTAGATAGATAGATAGAGATAGGTAGGTAGGTAGGTAGATAGATACAGATATGTAGGTAGGTAGATAGATAGATAGAGATAGGTAGGTAGGTAGATTGATAGATACAGATTGGTAGGTAGGTAGATAGATACAGATAGGTAGGTAGATTGATAGATAGAGATAAGTAGGTAGGTAGATTGATAGATACAGATAGGTAGGTAGGTAGGTAGATAGATACAGATAGGTAGGTAGGTAGATTGATAGATAGAGATCGGTAGGTAGGTAGGTAGATAGATAGAGATAGGTAGGTAGGTAGATTGATAGATACAGATAGGTAGGTAGGTAGGTAGATAGATAGAGATAGGTAGGTAGGTAGATTGATAGATACAGATAGGTAGGTAGGTAGATAGATAGAGATAGGTAGGTAGGTAGATGGATAGATATAGGTAGGTAGGTAGGTAGGTAGATAGAGATAGGGCGGTAGATAGGTAGATAGATAGATAGAGATAGATAGGTAGGTAGGTAGATTGATAGAGACAGATAGGTAGGTAGGTAGATAGATACAGATAGGTAGGTAGGTAGATTGATAGATAGAGATAGGTAGGTAGGTAGATAGATAGAGATAGGTAGGTAGGTAGATAGATAGATAGAGATAGGTAGGTAGGTAGATAGATAGATAGAGATAGGTAGGTAGGTAGATAGACAGATAGAGATAGGTAGGTAGGTAGATAGATAGATAGAGATAGGTAGGTAGATTGATAGATACAGATAGGTAGGTAGGTAGATAGATAGAGATAGGAAGGTAGGTAGGTAGATAGATAGAGATAGGTAGGTAGGTAGATAGATAGATACAGATAGGTATGTAGGTAGGTAGTTAGATACAGATATGTAGGTAGGTAGATAGATAGATAGAGATAGGTAGGTAGGTAGGTAGATAGATAGAGATAGGTAGGTAGGTAGATTGATAGAGATAGGTAGGTAGGTAGATAGATAGATAGAGATAGGTAGGTAGGTAGATAGATAGATACAGATAGGTAGGTAGGTATATAGATAGATACAGATAGGTAGGTAGGTAGGTAGATAGATAGAGATAGGTAGGTAGGTAGGTAGATAGATACAGATATGTAGGTAGGTAGATAGATAGATAGAGATAGGTAGGTAGGTAGATTGATAGATACAGATAGGTAGGTAGGTAGATAGATAGATACAGATAGGTAGGTAGGTAGATTGATAGATAGAGATAGGTAGGTAGGTAGACTGATAGATACAGATAGGTAGGTAGGTAGATAGATAGATACAGATAGGTAGGTAGGTAGATTGATAGATAGTGATAGGTAGGTAGGTAGATTGATAGATACAGATAGGTAGGTAGGTAGATAGATAGATACAGATTGGTAGGTAGGTAGATTGATAGATAGAGATAGGTAGGTAGGTAGGTAGATAGATAGAGATAGGTAGGTAGGTAGATTGATAGATACAGATAGGTAGGTAGGTTGATTGATAGATAGAGATAGGTAGGTAGGTAGATAGATAGATAGAGATAGGTAGGTAGGTAGATTGATAGATACAGATAGGTAGGTAGGTAGAAAGATAGATAGAGATAGCTGGGTAGGTAGATTGATAGATAGAGATAGGTAGATAGGTAGATAGATAGATACAGATAGGTAGGTAGGTAGATAGATAGAGATAGGTAGGTAAGTAGATAGATAGATAGAGATAGGTAGGTAGGTAGATAGATAGATAGATAGAGAAAGGTAGGTAGGTAGATTGATAGATTGAGATAGGTAGGTAGGTAGATAGATAGATAGAGATAGGTAGGTAGGTACGTAGATAGATACAGATAGGTAGGTAGATAGATAAATACAGATAGGTGGGTAGATATTTAGATAGATAGAGATAGGTAGGTAGGTAGATTGATAGATAGAGATAGGTAGGTAGGTAGGTAGATAGATACAGATAGGTAGGTAGATAGATAGATAGAGATAGGTAGGTAGGTAGATAGATAGATAGAGATAGGTAGGTAGGTAGATTGATAGATACAGATAGGTAGGTAGGTAGATAGATAGATAGAGATAGGTCGGTAGGTAGGTAGATAGATAGAGATAGGTAGGTAGGTAGATTGATAGAGATAGGTAGGTAGGTAGGTAGGTAGATAGAGATAGGTAGGTAGGTAGATTGATAGATACAGATAGGTAGGTAGGTAGATTGATAGATAGAGATAGGTAGGTAGGTAGATAGATAGATAGAGATAGGTAGGTTGGTAGATTGATAGATACAGATAGGTAGGTAGGTAGATTGATAGATAGAGATAGGTAGGTAGGTAGATAGATAGATAGAGATAGGTAGGTAGGTAGGTAGATAGATACAGATAGGTAGGTAGATTGATAGATAGAGATAGGTAGGAACGTAGATAGATAGATAGAGATAGGTAGGTAGGTAGATTGATAGATAGAGATAGGTAGATAGGTAGATCGATATATACAGATAGGTAGGTAGGTAGATAGATAGATAGAGATAGGTAGGTAGGTAGATAGATAGAGATAGGTAGGTAGGTAGATAGATAGATAGAGATAGGTAGGTAGGTAGATTTATAGATAGAGATAGGTCGGTAGGTAGGTAGATAGATAGAGATTGGTAGGTAGGTAGATTGATAGAGATAGGTAGGTAGGTAGGTAGATAGATAGAGATAGGTAGGTAGGTTGATTGATAGATGGAGATAGGTAGGTAGGTAGATAGATAGATAGATAGATAGATAGATAGATAGATAGATAGATAGATAGAGATAGGTAGGTTGGTAGATTGATAGATACAGATTGGTAGGTAGGTAGATTGATAGATAGAGATATGTAGGTAGGTAGATAGATAGATAGAGATAGGTAGGTAGGTAGGTAGATAGATACAGATAGGTAGGTAGATTGATAGATAGAGATAGGTAGGAACGTAGATAGATAGATAGAGATAGGTAGGTAGGTAGATTGATAGATAGAGATAGGTAGATAGGTAGATAGATATATACAGATAGGTAGGTAGGTAGATAGATAGATAGAGATAGGTAGGTAGGTAGATAGATAGAGATAGGTAGGTAGGTAGATAGATAGATAGAGATAGGTAGGTAGGTAGATTGATAGATAGAGATAGGTAGGTAGGTAGATAGATAGATACAGATAGGTAGGTAGGTAGATTGATAGATACAGATAGGTAGGTAGGTAGATAGATAGATAGAGATAGGTAGGTAGGTAGATTGATAGATAGAGATAGGTAGGTAGGTAGATTGATAGATAGAGATAGGTAGGTAGGTAGGTAGATAGATAGAGATAGGTAGGTAGGTAGATTGATAGAGATAGGTAGGTAGGTAGATAGATAGATAGAGATAGGTAGGTAGATAGATAGATAGATACAGATAGGAAGGTAGGTATATAGATAGATACAGATAGGTAGGTGGGTAGATAGATAGATAGAGATAGGTAGGTAGGTAGGTAGATAGATACAGATATGTAGGTAGGTAGATAGATAGATAGAGATAGGTAGGTAGGTAGATTGATAGATACAGATAGGTAGGTAGGTAGATTGATAGACACAGATAGGTAGGTAGGTAGATTGATAGATAGAGATATGTAGGTAGGTTGATTGATAGATACAGATAGGTAGGTAGGTAGATAGATAGATACAGATAGGTAGGTAGGTAGATTGATAGATAGAGATAGGTAGGTAGGTAGATTGATAGATACAGATAGGTAGGTAGGTAGATAGATAGATACAGATAGGTAGGTAGGTAGATTGATAGATAGAGATAGGTAGGTAGGTAGGTAGATAGATAGAGATAGGTAGGTAGGTAGATTGATAGATACAGATAGGTAGGTAGGTAGGTAGATAGATAGAGATAGGTAGGTAGGTAGATAGATAGATAGAGATAGGTAGGTAGATAGATAGATAGATACAGACAGGTAGGTAGGTAGATAGATAGATACAGATAGGTAGGTAGGTAGATTGATAGATAGAGATAGGTAGGTAGGTAGGTAGATAGATAGAGATAGGTAGGTAGGTAGATTGATAGAGATAGGTAGGTAGGTAGGTAGATAGATAGAGATAGGTAGGTAGGTAGATTGATAGATACAGATAGGTAGGTAGGTAGATTGATAGATAGAGATAGGTAGGTAGGTAGATAGATAGATAGAGATAGGTAGGTAGGTAGATTGATAGATACAGATAGGTAGGTAGGTAGATTGATAGATAGAGATAGGTAGGTAGGTAGATAGATAGATAGAGATAGGTAGGTAGGTAGGTAGATAGATACAGATAGGTAGGTAGATTGATAGATAGAGATAGGTAGGTAGGTAGATAGATAGATAGATAGATAGATAGAGATAGGTAGGTAGGTAGATTGATAGATAGAGATAGGTAGATAGGTAGATAGATAGATACAGATAGGTAGGTAGGTAGATTGATAGATAGAGATAGGTAGGTAGGTAGATTGATAGATAGAGATAGGTAGGTAGGTAGATAGATAGATAGATAGATAGATAGAGATAGGTAGGTAGGTAGATAGATACAGATAGGTAGGTAGGTAGATAGATAGATACAGATTGGTAGGTAGGTAGATTGATAGATAGAGATAGGTAGGTAGGTAGATAGATAGATAGATAGATAGAGATAGGTAGGTAGGTAGATTGATAGATAGAGATATGTAGGTAGGTAGATTGATAGATACAGATAGGTAGGTAGGTTGATTGATAGATAGAGATAGGTAGGTAGGTAGATAGATAGATAGAGATAGGTAGGTAGGTAGATTGATAGATACAGATAGGTAGGTAGGTAGAAAGATAGATAGAGATAGCTGGGTAGGTAGACTGATAGATAGAGATAGGTAGATAGGTAGATAGATAGATAGATACAGATAGGTAGGTAGGTAGATAGATAGAGATAGGTAGGTAAGTAGATAGATAGATAGAGATAGGTAGGTAGGTAGATAGATAGATAGATAGAGAAAGGTAGGTAGGTAGATTGATAGATTGAGATAGGTAGGTAGGTAGATAGATAGATAGAGATAGGTAGGTAGGTACGTAGATAGATACAGATAGGTAGGTAGATAGATAGATAGAGATAGGTAGGTAGGTAGATAGATAGATAGAGATAGGTAGGTAGGTAGATTGATAGATACAGATAGGTAGGTAGGTAGATAGATAGATAGATAGAGATAGGTAGGTAGGTAGATAGAAAGATAGAGATAGGTAGGTAGGTAGATAGATAGATAGAGATAGGTAGGTAGGTAGATAGATAGATACAGACAGGTAGGTAGGTAGATTGATAGATAGAGATAGGTCGGTAGGTAGGTAGATAGATAGAGATAGGTAGGTAGGTAGATTGATAGAGATAGGTAGGTAGGTAGGTAGGTAGATAGAGGTAGGTAGGTAGATTGATAGATACAGATAGGTAGGTAGGTAGATTGATAGATAGAGATAGGTAGGTAGGTAGATAGATAGATAGAGATAGGTAGGTTGGTAGATTGATAGATACAGATAGGTAGGTAGGTAGATTGATAGATAGAGATAGGTAGGTAGGTAGATAGATAGATAGAGATAGGTAGGTAGGTAGGTAGATAGATACAGATAGGTAGGTAGATTGATAGATAGAGATAGGTAGGAACGTAGATAGAGAGATAGAGATAGGTAGGTAGGTAGATTGATAGATAGAGATAGGTAGATAGGTAGATAGATATATACAGATAGGTAGGTAGGTAGATAGATAGATAGAGATAGGTAGGTAGGTAGATAGATAGAGATAGGTAGGTAGGTAGATAGATAGATAGAGATAGGTAGGTAGGTAGATTTATAGATAGAGATAGGTCGGTAGGTAGATAGATAGATAGAGATAGGTAGGTAGGTAGATTGATAGATAGAGATAGGTAGGTAGGTAGATTGATAGATAGAGATAGGTAGGTAGGTAGGTAGATAGATAGAGATAGGTAGATAGGTAGATTGATAGAGATAGGTAGGTAGGTAGATAGATAGATAGAGATAGGTAGGTAGGTAGATAGATAGAGATAGGTAGGTAGGTAGATAGATAGATACAGATAGGTAGGTAGGTAGATTGATAGATACAGATAGGTAGGTAGGTAGATAGATAGATAGAGATAGGTAGGTAGGTAGATTGATAGATAGAGATAGGTAGGTAGGTAGATTGATAGATAGAGATAGGTAGGTAGGTAGGTAGATAGATAGAGATAGGTAGGTAGGTAGATTGATAGAGATAGGTAGGTAGGTAGATAGATAGATAGAGATAGGTAGGTAGGTAGGTAGATAGATACAGATAGGTAGGTAGATTGATAGATAGAGATAGGTAGGAACGTAGATAGATAGATAGAGATAGGTAGGTAGGTAGATTGATAGATAGAGATAGGTAGATAGGTAGATAGATATATACAGATAGGTAGGTAGGTAGATAGATAGATAGAGATAGGTAGGTAGGTAGATTGATAGACACAGATAGGTAGGTAGGTAGATTGATAGATAGAGATAGGTAGGTAGGTAGATTTATAGATAGAGATAGGTCGGTAGGTAGGTAGATAGATAGAGATTGGTAGGTAGGTAGATTGATAGAGATAGGTAGGTAGGTAGGTAGATAGATAGAGATAGGTAGGTAAGTTGATTGATAGATAGAGATAGGTAGGTAGGTAGATAGATAGATAGATAGAGATAGGTAGGTTGGTAGATTGATAGACACAGATTGGTAGGTAGGTAGATTGATAGATAGAGATAGGTAGATAGGTAGATAGATAGATACAGATAGGTAGGTATGTAGATAGATAGAGATAGGTAGGTAAGTAGATAGATAGATAGAGATAGGTAGGTAGGTAGATAGATAGATAGATAGAGAAAGGTAGGTAGGTAGATTGATAGATTGAGATAGGTAGGTAGGTAGATAGATAGATAGAGATAGGTAGGTAGGTACGTAGATAGATACAGATAGGTAGGTAGATAGATAAATACAGATAGGTGGGTAGATATTTAGATAGATAGAGATAGGTAGGTAGGTAGATTGATAGATAGAGATAGGTAGGTAGGTAGGTAGATAGATACAGATAGGTAGGTAGATAGATAGATAGAGATAGGTAGGTAGGTAGATAGATAGATAGAGATAGGTAGGTAGGTAGATTGATAGATACAGATAGGTAGGTAGGTAGATAGATAGATAGAGATAGGTAGGTAGGTAGATAGAAAGATAGAGATAGGTAGGTAGGTAGATAGATAGATAGATAGAGATAGGTAGGTAGGTAGATAGATAGATACAGACAGGTAGGTAGGTAGATTGATAGATAGAGATAGGTCGGTAGGTAGGTAGATAGATAGAGATAGGTAGGTAGGTAGATTGATAGAGATAGGTAGGTAGGTAGGTAGGTAGATAGAGGTAGGTAGGTAGATTGATAGATACAGATAGGTAGGTAGGTAGATTGATAGATAGAGATAGGTAGGTAGGTAGATAGATAGATAGAGATAGGTAGGTTGGTAGATTGATAGATACAGATAGGTAGGTAGGTAGATTGATAGATAGAGATAGGTAGGTAGGTAGATAGATAGATAGAGATAGGTAGGTAGGTAGGTAGATAGATACAGATAGGTAGGTAGATTGATAGATAGAGATAGGTAGGAACGTAGATAGAGAGATAGAGATAGGTAGGTAGGTAGATTGATAGATAGAGATAGGTAGATAGGTAGATAGATATATACAGATAGGTAGGTAGGTAGATAGATAGATAGAGATAGGTAGGTAGGTAGATAGATAGAGATAGGTAGGTAGGTAGATAGATAGATAGAGATAGGTAGGTAGGTACGTAGATAGATACAGATAGGTAGGTAGATAGATAAATACAGATAGGTGGGTAGATATTTAGATAGATAGAGATAGGTAGGTAGGTAGTTTGATAGATAGAGATAGGTAGGTAGGTAGGTAGATAGATACAGATAGGTAGGTAGATAGATAGATAGAGATAGGTAGGTAGGTAGATAGATAGATAGAGATAGGTAGGTAGGTAGATTGATAGATACAGATAGGTAGGTAGGTAGATAGATAGATAGAGATAGGTAGGTAGGTAGATAGAAAGATAGAGATAGGTAGGTAGGTAGATAGATAGATAGATAGAGATAGGTAGGTAGGTAGATAGATAGATACAGACAGGTAGGTAGGTAGATTGATAGATAGAGATAGGTCGGTAGGTAGGTAGATAGATAGAGATAGGTAGGTAGGTAGATTGATAGAGATAGGTAGGTAGGTAGGTAGGTAGATAGAGGTAGGTAGGTAGATTGATAGATACAGATAGGTAGGTAGGTAGATTGATAGATAGAGATAGGTAGGTAGGTAGATAGATAGATAGAGATAGGTAGGTTGGTAGATTGATAGATACAGATAGGTAGGTAGGTAGATTGATAGATAGAGATAGGTAGGTAGGTAGATAGATAGATAGAGATAGGTAGGTAGGTAGGTAGATAGATACAGATAGGTAGGTAGATTGATAGATAGAGATAGGTAGGAACGTAGATAGAGAGATAGAGATAGGTAGGTAGGTAGATTGATAGATAGAGATAGGTAGATAGGTAGATAGATATATACAGATAGGTAGGTAGGTAGATAGATAGATAGAGATAGGTAGGTAGGTAGATAGATAGAGATAGGTAGGTAGGTAGATAGATAGATAGAGATAGGTAGGTAGGTAGATTTATAGATAGAGATAGGTCGGTAGGTAGATAGATAGATAGAGATAGGTAGGTAGGTAGATTGATAGATAGAGATAGGTAGGTAGGTAGATTGATAGATAGAGATAGGTAGGTAGGTAGGTAGATAGATAGAGATAGGTAGATAGGTAGATTGATAGAGATAGGTAGGTAGGTAGATAGATAGATAGAGATAGGTAGGTAGGTAGATAGATAGAGATAGGTAGGTAGGTAGATAGATAGATACAGATAGGTAGGTAGGTAGATTGATAGATACAGATAGGTAGGTAGGTAGATAGATAGATAGAGATAGGTAGGTAGGTAGATTGATAGATAGAGATAGGTAGGTAGGTAGATTGATAGATAGAGATAGGTAGGTAGGTAGGTAGATAGATAGAGATAGGTAGGTAGGTAGATTGATAGAGATAGGTAGGTAGGTAGATAGATAGATAGAGATAGGTAGGTAGGTAGGTAGATAGATACAGATAGGTAGGTAGATTGATAGATAGAGATAGGTAGGAACGTAGATAGATAGATAGAGATAGGTAGGTAGGTAGATTGATAGATAGAGATAGGTAGATAGGTAGATAGATATATACAGATAGGTAGGTAGGTAGATAGATAGATAGAGATAGGTAGGTAGGTAGATTGATAGACACAGATAGGTAGGTAGGTAGATTGATAGATAGAGATAGGTAGGTAGGTAGATTTATAGATAGAGATAGGTCGGTAGGTAGGTAGATAGATAGAGATTGGTAGGTAGGTAGATTGATAGAGATAGGTAGGTAGGTAGGTAGATAGATAGAGATAGGTAGGTAAGTTGATTGATAGATAGAGATAGGTAGGTAGGTAGATAGATAGATAGATAGAGATAGGTAGGTTGGTAGATTGATAGATACAGATTGGTAGGTAGGTAGATTGATAGATAGAGATAGGTAGGTAGGTAGATAGATAGATAGAGATAGGTAGGTAGGTAGGTAGATAGATACAGATAGGTAGGTAGATTGATAGATAGAGATAGGTAGGAACGTAGATAGATAGATAGAGATAGGTAGGTAGGTAGATTGATAGATAGAGATAGGTAGATAGGTAGATAGATATATACAGATAGGTAGGTAGGTAGATAGATAGATAGAGATAGGTAGGTAGGTAGATAGATAGAGATAGGTAGGTAGGTAGATAGATAGATAGAGATAGGTAGGTAGGTAGATTGATAGATACAGATAGGTAGGTAGGTAGATAGATAGATACAGATAGGTAGGTAGGTAGATTGATAGATACAGATAGGTAGGTAGGTAGATAGATAGATAGAGATAGGTAGGTAGGTAGATTGATAGATAGAGATAGGTAGGTAGGTAGATTGATAGATAGAGATAGGTAGGTAGGTAGGTAGATAGATAGAGATAGGTAGGTAGGTAGATTGATAGAGATAGGTAGGTAGGTAGATAGATAGATAGAGATAGGTAGGTAGGTAGATAGATAGATACAGATAGGAAGGTAGGTATATAGATAGATACAGATAGGTAGGTGGGTAGATAGATAGATAGAGATAGGTAGGTAGGTAGGTAGATAGATACAGATATGTAGGTAGGTAGATAGATAGATAGAGATAGGTAGGAACGTAGATAGATAGATAGAGATAGGTAGGTAGGTAGATTGATAGATAGAGATAGGTAGATAAGTAGATAGATATATACAGATAGGTAGGTAGGTAGATAGATAGATAGAGATAGGTAGGTAGGTAGATAGATAGAGATAGGTAGGTAGGTAGATAGATAGATAGAGATAGGTAGGTAGGTAGATTGATAGATACAGATAGGTAGGTGGGTAGATAGATAGATAGAGATAGGTAGGTAGGTAGGTAGATAGATAGAGATAGGTAGGTAGGTAGATAGATAGATAGAGATAGGTAGGTTGGTAGATTGATAGATACAGATAGGTAGGTAGGTAGATTGATAGATAGAGATAGGTAGGTAGGTAGATAGATAGATAGAGATAGGTAGGTAGGTAGGTAGATAGATACAGATAGGTAGGTAGATTGATAGATAGAGATAGGTAGGAACGTAGA
Source organism: Crotalus helleri (assembly GCA_024509115.1). Lineage (NCBI taxonomy): Eukaryota > Metazoa > Chordata > Lepidosauria > Squamata > Viperidae > Crotalus > Crotalus helleri. Next base: position 48,684 of record JAKSXO010000273.1, read on the forward strand.
TAGATAGATAGAGATAGGTAGGTAGGTAGATTGATAGATAGAGATAGGTAGATAGGTAGATAGATATATACAGATAGGTAGGTAGGTAGATAGATAGATAGATAGAGATAGGTAGGTAGGTAGATAGATAGAGATAGGTAGGTAGGTAGATAGATAGATAGAGATAGGTAGGTAGGTAGATTTATAGATAGAGATAGGTCGGTAGGTAGGTAGATAGATAGAGATTGGTAGGTAGGTAGATTGATAGAGATAGGTAGGTAGGTAGGTAGGTAGATAGAGATAGGTAGGTAGGTTGATTGATAGATAGAGATAGGTAGGTAGGTAGGTAGATAGATAGATAGATAGATAGATAGAGATAGGTAGGTTGGTAGATTGATAGATACAGATTGGTAGGTAGGTAGATTGATAGATAGAGATAGGTAGGTAGGTAGATAGATAGATAGAGATAGGTAGGTAGGTAGGTAGATAGATACAGATAGGTAGGTAGATTGATAGATAGAGATAGGTAGGAACGTAGATAGATAGATAGAGATAGGTAGGTAGGTAGATTGATAGATAGAGATAGGTAGATAGGTAGATAGATATATACAGATAGGTAGGTAGGTAGATAGATAGATAGAGATAGGTAGGTAGGTAGATAGATAGAGATAGGTAGGTAGGTAGATAGATAGATAGAGATAGGTAGGTAGGTAGATTCATAGATACAGATAGGTAGGTAGGTAGATAGATAGATACAGATAGGTAGGTAGGTAGATTGATAGATACAGATAGGTAGGTAGGTAGATAGATAGATAGAGATAGGTAGGTAGGTAGATTGATAGATAGAGATAGGTAGGTAGGTAGATTGATAGATAGAGATAGGTAGGTAGGTAGGTAGATAGATAGAGATAGGTAGGTAGGTAGATTGATAGAGATAGGTAGGTAGGTAGATAGATAGATAGAGATAGGTAGGTAGGTAGGTAGATAGATACAGATAGGTAGGTAGATTGATAGATAGAGATAGGTAGGAACGTAGATAGATAGATAGAGATAGGTAGGTAGGTAGATTGATAGATAGAGATAGGTAGATAGGTAGATAGATATATACAGATAGGTAGGTAGGTAGATAGATAGATAGAGATAGGTAGGTAGGTAGATAGATAGAGATAGGTAGGTAGGTAGATAGATAGATAGAGATAGGTAGGTAGGTAGATTTATAGATAGAGATAGGTCGGTAGGTAGGTAGATAGATAGAGATTGGTAGGTAGGTAGATTGATAGAGATAGGTAGGTAGGTAGGTAGATAGATAGAGATAGGTAGGTAGGTTGATTGATAGATAGAGATAGGTAGGTAGGTAGATAGATAGATAGATAGATAGATAGATAGATAGATAGAGATAGGTAGGTTGGTAGATTGATAGATACAGATTGGTAGGTAGGTAGATTGATAGATAGAGATAGGTAGGTAGGTAGATAGATAGATAGAGATAGGTAGGTAGGTAGGTAGATAGATACAGATAGGTAGGTAGATTGATAGATAGAGATAGGTAGGAACGTAGATAGATAGATAGAGATAGGTAGGTAGGTAGATTGATAGATAGAGATAGGTAGATAGGTAGATAGATATATACAGATAGGTAGGTAGGTAGATAGATAGATAGAGATAGGTAGGTAGGTAGATAGATAGAGATAGGTAGGTAGGTAGATAGATAGATAGAGATAGGTAGGTAGGTAGATTGATAGATACAGATAGGTAGGTAGGTAGATAGATAGATACAGATAGGTAGGTAGGTAGATTGATAGATACAGATAGGTAGGTAGGTAGATAGATAGATAGAGATAGGTAGGTAGGTAGATTGATAGATAGAGATAGGTAGGTAGGTAGATTGATAGATAGAGATAGGTAGGTAGGTAGGTAGATAGATAGAGATAGGTAGGTAGGTAGATTGATAGAGATAGGTAGGTAGGTAGATAGATAGATAGAGATAGGTAGGTAGGTAGATAGATAGATACAGATAGGAAGGTAGGTATATAGATAGATACAGATAGGTAGGTGGGTAGATAGATAGATAGAGATAGGTAGGTAGGTAGGTAGATAGATACAGATATGTAGGTAGGTAGATAGATAGATAGAGATAGGTAGGTAGGTAGATTGATAGATACAGATAGGTAGGTAGGTAGATTGATAGACACAGATAGGTAGGTAGGTAGATTGATAGATAGAGATATGTAGGTAGGTTGATTGATAGATACAGATAGGTAGGTAGGTAGATAGATAGATACAGATAGGTAGGTAGGTAGATTGATAGATAGAGATAGGTAGGTAGGTAGATTGATAGATACAGATAGGTAGGTAGGTAGATAGATAGATACAGATAGGTAGGTAGGTAGGTAGATTGATAGATAGAGATAGGTAGGTAGGTAGGTAGATAGATAGAGATAGGTAGGTAGGTAGATTGATAGATACAGATAGGTAGGTAGGTAGGTAGATAGATAGAGATAGGTAGGTAGGTAGATAGATAGATAGAGATAGGTAGGTAGGTAGATAGATAGATACAGACAGGTAGGTAGGTAGATAGATAGATACAGATAGGTAGGTAGGTAGATTGATAGATAGAGATAGGTAGGTAGGTAGGTAGATAGATAGAGATAGGTAGGTAGGTAGATTGATAGAGATAGGTAGGTAGGTAGGTAGATAGATAGAGATAGGTAGGTAGGTAGATTGATAGATACAGATAGGTAGGTAGGTAGATTGATAGATAGAGATAGGTAGGTAGGTAGATAGATAGATAGAGATAGGTAGGTAGGTAGATTGATAGATACAGATAGGTAGGTAGGTAGATTGATAGATAGAGATAGGTAGGTAGGTAGATAGATAGATAGAGATAGGTAGGTAGGTAGGTAGATAGATACAGATAGGTAGGTAGATTGATAGATAGAGATAGGTAGGTAGGTAGATAGATAGATAGATAGATAGAGATAGGTAGGTAGGTAGATTGATAGATAGAGATAGGTAGATAGGTAGATAGATAGATACAGATAGGTAGGTAGGTAGATTGATAGATAGAGATAGGTAGGTAGGTAGATTGATAGATAGAGATAGGTAGGTAGGTAGATAGATAGATAGATAGATAGAGATAGGTAGGTAGGTAGGTAGATAGATACAGATAGGTAGGTAGGTAGATAGATAAATACAGATAGGTGGGTAGGTATTTAGATAGATAGAGATAGGTAGGTAGGTAGATTGATAGATAGAGATAGGTAGGTAGGTAGGTAGATAGATACAGATATGTAGGTAGGTAGATAGATAGATAGAGATAGGTAGGTAGGTAGATTGATAGATACAGATTGGTAGGTAGGTAGATAGATACAGATAGGTAGGTAGGTAGATTGATGGATAGAGATAGGTAGGTAGGTAGATTGATAGATACAGATAGATAGGTAGGTAGATAGATAGATACAGATAGGTAGGTAGATTGATAGATAGAGATAAGTAGGTAGGTAGATTGATAGATACAGATAGGTAGGTAGGTAGATAGATAGATACAGATAGGTAGGTAGGTAGATTGATAGATAGAGATCGGTAGGTAGGTAGGTAGATAGATAGAGATAGGTAGGTAGGTAGATTGATAGATACAGATAGGTAGGTAGGTAGGTAGATAGATAGAGATAGGTAGGTAGGTAGATTGATAGATACAGATAGGTAGGTAGGTAGATAGATAGAGATAGGTAGGTAGGTAGATAGATAGATAGAGATAGGTAGGTAGGTAGGTAGGTAGATAGAGATAGGGCGGTAGGTAGGTAGATAGATAGATAGAGATAGATAGGTAGGTAGGTAGATTGATAGAGACAGATAGGTAGGTAGGTAGATAGATACAGATAGGTAGGTAGGTAGATTGATAGATAGAGATAGGTAGGTAGGTAGATAGATAGAGATAGGTAGGTAGGTAGATAGATAGATAGATAGATAGAGATAGGTAGGTAGGTAGATAGACAGATAGAGATAGGTAGGTAGGTAGATAGATAGATAGAGATAGGTAGGTAGATTGATAGATACAGATAGGTAGGTAGGTAGATAGATAGAGATAGGAAGATAGGTAGGTAGATAGATAGAGATAGGTAGGTAGGTAGATAGATAGATACAGATAGGTAGGTAGGTAGGTAGTTAGATACAGATATGTAGGTAGGTAGATAGATAGATAGAGATAGGTAGGTAGGTAGATTGATAGAGATAGGTAGGTAGGTAGATAGATAGATAGAGATAGGTAGGTAGGTAGATTGATAGAGATCGGTAGGTAGGTAGGTAGATAGATAGAGATAGGTAGGTAGGTAGATTGATAGATACAGATAGGTAGGTAGGTAGGTAGATAGATAGAGATAGGTAGGTAGGTAGATTGATAGATACAGATAGGTATGTAGGTAGATAGATAGAGATAGGTAGGTAGGTAGATAGATAGATATAGGTAGGTAGGTAGGTAGGTAGATAGAGATAGGGCGGTAGGTAGGTAGATAGATAGATAGAGATAGATAGGTAGGTAGGTAGATTGATAGAGACAGATAGGTAGGTAGGTAGATAGATACAGATAGGTAGGTAGGTAGATTGATAGATAGAGATAGGTAGGTAGGTAGATAGATAGAGATAGGTAGGTAGGTAGGTAGATAGATAGATAGATAGATAGATAGAGATAGGTAGGTAGGTAGATAGACAGATAGAGATAGGTAGGTAGGTAGATAGATAGATAGAGATAGGTAGGTAGATTCATAGATACAGATAGGTAGGTAGGTAGATAGATAGAGATAGGAAGGTAGGTAGGTAGATAGATAGAGATAGGTAGGTAGGTAGATAGATAGATACAGATAGGTAGGTAGGTAGGTAGTTAGATACAGATATGTAGGTAGGTAGATAGATAGATAGAGATAGGTAGGTAGGTAGATTGATAGATAGAGATAGGTAGGTAGGTAGGTAAATAGATAGAGATAGGTAGGTAGGTAGATTGATAGAGATAGGTAGGTAGGTAGATAGATAGATAGAGATAGGTAGGTAGGTAGATAGATAGATACAGATAGGTAGGTAGGTATATAGATAGATACAGATAGGTAGGTAGGTAGGTAGATAGATAGAGATAGGTAGGTAGATAGGTAGATAGATACAGATATGTAGGTAGGTAGATAGATAGATAGAGATAGGTAGGTAGGTAGATTGATAGATACAGATAGGTAGGTAGGTAGATAGATAGATACAGATAGGTAGGTAGGTAGATTGATAGATAGAGATAGGTAGGTAGGTAGACTGATAGATACAGATAGGTAGGTAGGTAGATAGATAGATACAGATAGGTAGGTAGGTAGATTGATAGATAGAGATAGGTAGGTAGGTAGATTGATAGATACAGATAGGTAGGTAGGTAGATAGATAGATACAGATTGGTAGGTAAGTAGATTGATAGATAGAGATAGGTAGGTAGGTAGATAGATAGATAGAGATAGGTAGGTAGGTAGATTGATAGATACAGATAGGTAGGTAGGTAGAAAGATAGATAGAGATAGCTGGGTAGGTAGATTGATAGATAGAGATAGGTAGATAGGTAGATAGATAGATACAGATAGGTAGGTAGGTAGATAGATAGAGATAGGTAGGTAAGTAGATAGATAGATAGAGATAGGTAGGTAGGTAGATAGATAGATAGAGAAAGGTAGGTAGGTAGATTGATAGATTGAGATAGGTAGGTAGGTAGATAGATAGATAGAGATAGGTAGGTAGGTACGTAGATAGATACAGATAGGTAGGTAGATAGATAAATACAGATAGGTGGGTAGATATTTAGATAGATAGAGATAGGTAGGTAGGTAGATTGATAGATAGAGATAGGTAGGTAGGTAGGTAGATAGATACAGATAGGTAGGTAGATAGATAGATAGAGATAGGTAGGTAGGTAGATAGATAGATAGAGATAGGTAGGTAGGTAGATTGATAGATACAGATAGGTAGGTAGGTAGATAGATAGATAGAGATAGGTAGGTAGGTAGATAGAAAGATAGAGATAGGTAGGTAGGTAGATAGATAGATAGAGATAGGTAGGTAGGTAGATAGATAGATACAGACAGGTAGGTAGGTAGATTGATAGATAGAGATAGGTCGGTAGGTAGGTAGATAGATAGAGATAGGTAGGTAGGTAGATTGATAGAGATAGGTAGGTAGGTAGGTAGGTAGATAGAGATAGGTAGGTAGGTAGATTGATAGATACAGATAGGTAGGTAGGTAGATTGATAGATAGAGATAGGTAGGTAGGTAGATAGATAGATAGAGATAGGTAGGTTGGTAGATTGATAGATACAGATAGGTAGGTAGGTAGATTGATAGATAGAGATAGGTAGGTAGGTAGATAGATAGATAGAGATAGGTAGGTAGGTAGGTAGATAGATACAGATAGGTAGGTAGATTGATAGATAGAGATAGGTAGGAACGTAGATAGATAGATAGAGATAGGTAGGTAGGTAGATTGATAGATAGAGATAGGTAGATAGGTAGATAGATATATACAGATAGGTAGGTAGGTAGATAGATAGATAGAGATAGGTAGGTAGGTAGATAGATAGAGATAGGTAGGTAGGTAGATAGATAGATAGAGATAGGTAGGTAGGTAGATTTATAGATAGAGATAGGTCGGTAGGTAGGTAGATAGATAGAGATAGGTAGGTAGGTAGATTGATAGAGATAGGTAGGTAGGTAGGTAGATAGATAGAGATAGGTAGGTAGGTTGATTGATAGATAGAGATAGGTAGGTAGATAGATAGATAGATAGATAGAGATAGGTAGGTTGGTAGATTGATAGATACAGATTGGTAGGTAGGTAGATTGATAGATAGAGATAGGTAGGTAGGTAGATAGATAGATAGAGATAGGTAGGTAGGTAGATTGATAGATACAGATAGGTAGGTAGGTAGGTAGATAGAGATAGGAAGGTAGGTAGGTAGATAGATAGAGATAGGTAGGTAGGTAGATAGATAGATACAGATAGGTAGGTAGGTAGTTAGATACAGATATGTAGGTAGGTAGATAGATAGATAGATATAGGTAGGTAGGTAGATTGATAGATAGAGATAGGTAGGTAGGTAGGTAGATAGATAGAGATAGGTAGGTAGGTAGATTGATAGAGATAGGTAGGTAGGTAGATAGATAGATAGAGATAGGTAGGTAGGTAGATAGATAGATACAGATAGGTAGGTAGGTATATAGATAGATACAGATAGGTAGGTAGGTAGATAGATAGATAGAGATAGGTAGGTAGGTAGGTAGATAGATACAGATATGTAAGTAGGTAGATAGATAGAGATAGATAGGTAGGTAGGTAGATTGATAGAGACAGATAGGTAGGTAGGTAGATAGATACAGATAGGTAGGTAGGTAGATTGATAGATAGAGATAGGTAGGTAGGTAGATAGATAGAGATAGGTAGGTAGGTAGATAGATAGATAGATAGATAGATAGATAGATAGATAGAGATAGGTAGGTAGGTAGATAGATAGATAGAGAAAGGTAGGTAGGTAGATTGATAGATTGAGATAGGTAGGTAGGTAGATAGATAGATAGAGATAGGTAGGTAGGTACGTAGATAGATACAGATAGGTAGGTAGATAGATAAATACAGATAGGTGGGTAGATATTTAGATAGATAGAGATAGGTAGGTAGGTAGATTGATAGATAGAGATAGGTAGGTAGGTAGGTAGATAGATACAGATAGGTAGGTAGATAGATAGATAGAGATAGGTAGGTAGGTAGATAGATAGATAGAGATAGGTAGGTAGGTAGATTGATAGATACAGATAGGTAGGTAGGTAGATAGATAGATAGAGATAGGTAGGTAGGTAGATAGAAAGATAGAGATAGGTAGGTAGGTAGATAGATAGATAGAGATAGGTAGGTAGGTAGATAGATAGATAGATAGATAGATAGATAGATAGATAGATAGATAGAGATAGGTAGGTAGGTAGATAGACAGATAGAGATAGGTAGGTAGGTAGATAGATAGATAGAGATAGGTAGGTAGATTGATAGATACAGATAGGTAGGTAGGTAGATAGATAGAGATAGGAAGGTAGGTAGGTAGATAGATAGAGATAGGTAGGTAGGTAGATAGATAGATACAGATAGGTAGGTAGGTAGGTAGTTAGATACAGATATGTAGGTAGGTAGATAGATAGATAGAGATAGGTAGGTAGGTAGATTGATAGATAGAGATAGGTAGGTAGGTAGGTAGATAGATAGAGATAGGTAGGTAGGTAGATTGATAGAGATAGGTAGGTAGGTAGATAGATAGATAGAGATAGGTAGGTAGGTAGATAGATAGATACAGATAGGTAGGTAGGTATATAGATAGATACAGATAGGTAGGTAGGTAGATAGATAGATAGAGATAGGTAGGTAGGTAGGTAGAAAGATACAGATATGTAAGTAGGTAGATAGATAGAGATAGATAGGTAGGTAGGTAGATTGATAGAGACAGATAGGTAGGTAGGTAGATAGATACAGATAGGTAGGTAGATTGATAGATAGAGATAGGTAGGTAGGTAGATAGATAGAGATAGGTAGGTAGGTAGATAGATAGATAGATAGATAGATAGAGATAGGTAGGTAGGTAGATAGACAGATAGAGATAGGTAGGTAGGTAGATAGATAGATAGAGATAGGTAGGTAGATTGATAGATACAAATAGGTAGGTAGGTAGATAGATAGAGATAGGAAGGTAGGTAGGTAGATAGATAGAGATAGGTAGGTAGGTAGAGAGATAGATACAGATAGGTAGGTAGGTAGGTAGTTAGATACAGATATGTAGGTAGGTAGATAGATAGATAGAGATAGGTAGGTAGGTTGATAGATAGAGATAGGTAGGTAGGTAGGTAGATAGATAGAGATAGGTAGGTAGGTAGATTGATAGAGATAGGTAGGTAGGTAGATAGATAGATAGAGATAGGTAGGTAGGTAGATAGATAGATACAGATAGGTAGGTAGGTATATAGATAGATACAGATATGTAGGTAGGTAGATAGATAGATAGAGATAGGTAGGTAGGTAGGTAGATAGATACAGATATGTAAGTAGGTAGATAGATAGATAGAGATAGGTAGGTAGGTAGATTGATAGATACAGATAGGTATGTAGGTAGATAGATAGATAAAGATAGGTAGGTAGGTAGATTGATAGATAGAGATAGGTAGGTAGGTAGATTGATAGATAGAGATATGTAGGTAGGTTGATTGATAGATACAGATAGGTAGGTAGGTAGATAGATAGATACAGATAGGTAGGTAGGTAGATTGATAGATAGAGATAGGTAGGTAGGTAGATTGATAGATACAGATAGGTAGGTAGGTAGATTGATAGAGATAGGTAGGTAGGTAGGTAGATAGATAGAGATAGGTAGGTAGGTAGATTGATAGATACAGATAGGTAGGTAGGTAGATTGATAGATAGAGATAGGTAGGTAGGTAGATAGATAGATAGAGATAGGTAGGTAGGTAGATTGATAGATACAGATAGGTAGGAAGGTAGATTGATAGATAGAGATAGGTAGGTAGGTAGATAGATAGATAGAGATAGGTAGGTAGGTAGGTAGATAGATACAGATAGGTAGGTAGATTGATAGATAGAGATAGGTAGGTAGGTAGATAGATAGATAGATAGAGATAGTTAGGTAGGTAGATTGATAGATAGAGATAGGTAGATAGGTAGAAAGATAGATACAGATAGGTAGGTAGGTAGATAGATAGAGATAGGTAGGTAGGTAGATAGATAGATAGAGATAGGTAGGTAGATAGATAGACAGATAGAGATAGGTAGGTAGGTAGATTGATAGATAGAGATAGGTAGGTAGGTAGATAGATAGATAGAGATAGGTAGGTAGGTAGGTAGATAGATACAGATAGGTAGGTAGATAAATACAGATAGGTGGGTAGGTATTTAGATAAATAGAGATAGGTAGGTAGGTAGATTGATAGATAGAGATAGGTAGGTAGGTAGGTAGATAGATACAGATAGGTAGGTAGATAGATAGATAGAGATAGGTAGGTAGGTAGATAGATAGATAGAGATAGGTAGGTAGGTAGGTAGATAGATACAGATATGTAGGTAGGTAGATAGATAGATAGAGATAGGTAGGTAGGTAGATAGATAGATACAGATAGGTAGGTAGGTAGATTGACGGATAGAGATAGGTAGGTAGGTAGATTGATAGATACAGATAGATAGGTAGGTAGATAGATAGATACAGATAGGTAGGTAGATTGATAGATAGAGATAGGTAGGTAGGTAGATTGATAGATACAGATAGGTAGGTAGGTAGATAGATAGATACAGATAGGTAGGTAGGTAGATTGATAGATAGAGATCGGTAGGTAGGTAGGTAGATAGATAGAGATAGGTAGGTAGGTAGATTGATAGATACAGATAGGTAGGTAGGTAGGTAGATAGATAGAGAGAGGTAGGTAGGTAGATAGATAGATAGAGATAGTTAGGTAGGTAGGTAGGTAGATAGAGATAGGGCGGTAGGTAGGTAGATAGAGATAGAGATAGATAGGTAGGTAGGTAGATTGATAGAGACAGATAGGTAGGTAGGTAGATAGATACAGATAGGTAGGTAGGTAGATTGATAGATAGAGATAGGTAGGTAGGTAGGTAGATAGATAGAGATAGGTAGGTAGGTAGATTGATAGATACAGATAGGTAGGTAGGTAGATAGATAGATAGATAGAGATAGGTAGGTAGGTAGATAGACAGATAGAGATAGGTAGGTAGGTAGATAGATACAGATAGGTAGGTAGGTAGATAGATAGAGATAGGTAGGTAGGTAGGTAGATAGATAGAGATAGGTAGGCAGGTAGATAGATAGATACAGATAGGTAGGTAGGTAGGTAGTTAGATACAGATATGTAGGTAGGTAGATAGATAGATAGAGATAGGTAGGTAGGTAGATTGATAGATAGAGATAGGTAGGTAGGTAGGTAGATAGATACAGATAGGTAGGTAGGTAGGTAGTTAGATACAGATATGTAGGTAGGTAGATAGATAGATAGAGATAGGTAGGTAGGTAGATTGATAGATAGAGATAGGTAGGTAGGTAGGTAGATAGATAGAGTTAGGTAGGTAGGTAGATAGATAGATACAGATAGATAGGTAGGTAGATAGATAGATACAGATAGGTAGGTAGGTAGATTGATAGATAGAGATCGGTAGGTAGGTAGGTAGATAGATAGAGATAGGTAGGTAGGTAGATTGATAGATACAGATAGGTAGGTAGGTAGGTAGATAGATAGAGATAGGTAGGTAGGTAGATTGATAGATACAGATAGGTAGGTAGGTAGATAGATAGAGATAGGTAGGTAGGTAGATAGATAGATAGAGATAGGTAGGTAGGTAGGTAGGTAGATAGAGATAGGGCGGTAGGTAGGTAGATAGATAGATAGAGATAGATAGGTAGGTAGGTAGATTGATAGAGACAGATAGGTAGGTAGGTAGATTGATAGATAGAGATAGGTAGGTAGGTAGATAGATAGAGATAGGTAGGTAGGTAGATAGATAGATAGATAGATAGATAGATAGATAGATAGATAGATAGATAGATAGATAGATAGATAGAGATAGGTAGGTAGGTAGATAGACAGATAGAGATAGGTAGGTAGGTAGATAGATAGATAGATAGAGATAGGTAGGTAGATTGATAGATACAGATAGGTAGGTAGGTAGATAGATAGAGATAGGAAGGTAGGTAGGTAGATAGATAGAGATAGGTAGGTAGGTAGATAGATAGATACAGATAGGTAGGTAGGTAGGTAGTTAGATACAGATATGTAGGTAGGTAGATAGATAGATAGAGATAGGTAGGTAGGTAGATTGATAGATAGAGATAGGTAGGTAGGTAGGTAGATAGATAGAGATAGGTAGGTAGGTAGATTGATAGAGATAGGTAGGTAGGTAGATAGATAGATAGAGATAGGTAGGTAGGTAGGTAGATAGATACAGATAGGTAGGTAGGTAGATTGATAGATAGAGATAGGTAGGTAGGTAGATAGATAGAGATAGGTAGGTAGGTAGATAGATAGATAGATAGATAGATAGAGATAGGTAGGTAGGTAGATAGACAGATAGAGATAGGTAGGTAGGTAGATAGATAGATAGAGATAGGTAGGTAGATTGATAGATACAAATAGGTAGGTAGGTAGGTAGATAGATAGAGATAGGAAGGTAGGTAGGTAGATAGATAGAGATAGGTAGGTAGGTAGAGAGATAGATACAGATAGGTAGGTAGGTAGGTAGTTAGATACAGATATGTAGGTAGGTAGATAGATAGATAGAGATAGGTAGGTAGGTAGATTGATAGATAGAGATAGGTAGGTAGGTAGGTAGATAGATAGAGATAGGTAGGTAGGTAGATTGATAGAGATAGGTAGGTAGGTAGATAGATAGATAGAGATAGGTAGGTAGGTAGATAGATAGATACAGATAGGTAGGTAGGTATATAGATAGATACAGATATGTAGGTAGGTAGATAGATAGATAGAGATAGGTAGGTAGGTAGGTAGATAGATACAGATATGTAAGTAGGTAGATAGATAGATAGAGATAGGTAGGTAGGTAGATTGATAGATACAGATAGGTAGGTAGGTAGATAGATAGATAAAGATAGGTAGGTAGGTAGATTGATAGATAGAGATAGGTAGGTAGGTAGATTGATAGATAGAGATATGTAGGTAGGTTGATTGATAGATACAGATAGGTAGGTAGGTAGATAGATAGATACAGATAGGTAGGTAGGTAGATTGATAGATAGAGATAGGTAGGTAGGTAGATTGATAGATACAGATAGGTAGGTAGGTAGATTGATAGAGATAGGTAGGTAGGTAGGTAGATAGATAGAGATAGGTAGGTAGGTAGATTGATAGATACAGATAGGTAGGTAGGTAGATTGATAGATAGAGATAGGTAGGTAGGTAGATAGATAGATAGAGATAGGTAGGTAGGTAGATTGATAGATACAGATAGGTAGGAAGGTAGATTGATAGATAGAGATAGGTAGGTAGGTAGATAGATAGATAGAGATAGGTAGGTAGGTAGGTAGATAGATACAGATAGGTAGGTAGATTGATAGATAGAGATAGGTAGGTAGGTAGATAGATAGATAGATAGAGATAGTTAGGTAGGTAGATTGATAGATAGAGATAGGTAGATAGGTAGATAGATAGATACAGATAGGTAGGTAGGTAGATAGATAGAGATAGGTAGGTAGGTAGATAGATAGATAGAGATAGGTAGGTAGATAGATAGACAGATAGAGATAGGTAGGTAGGTAGATTGATAGATAGAGATAGGTAGGTAGGTAGGTAGATAGATAGATAGAGATAGGTAGGTAGGTAGGTAGATAGATACAGATAGGTAGGTAGATAAATACAGATAGGTGGGTAGGTATTTAGATAAATAGAGATAGGTAGGTAGGTAGATTGATAGATAGAGATAGGTAGGTAGGTAGGTAGATAGATACAGATAGGTAGGTAGATAGATAGATAGAGATAGGTAGGTAGGTAGATAGATAGATAGAGATAGGTAGGTAGGTAGATAGATACAGATATGTAGGTAGGTAGATAGATAGATAGAGATAGGTAGGTAGGTAGATAGATAGATACAGATAGGTAGGTAGGTAGATTGATGGATAGAGATAGGTAGGTAGGTAGATTGATAGATACAGATAGATAGGTAGGTAGATAGATAGATACAGATAGGTAGGTAGATTGATAGATAGAGATAGGTAGGTAGGTAGATTGATAGATACAGATAGGTAGGTAGGTAGATAGATAGATACAGATAGGTAGGTAGGTAGATTGATAGATAGAGATCGGTAGGTAGGTAGGTAGATAGATAGAGATAGGTAGGTAGGTAGATTGATAGATACAGATAGGTAGGTAGGTAGGTAGATAGATAGAGAGAGGTAGGTAGGTAGATAGATAGATAGAGATAGTTAGGTAGGTAGGTAGGTAGATAGAGATAGGGCGGTAGGTAGGTAGATAGATAGATAGAGATAGATAGGTAGGTAGGTAGATTGATAGAGACAGATAGGTAGGTAGGTAGATAGATACAGATAGGTAGGTAGGTAGATTGATAGATAGAGATAGGTAGGTAGGTAGGTAGGTAGATAGATAGAGATAGGTAGGTAGGTAGATTGATAGATACAGATAGGTAGGTAGGTAGATAGATAGATAGATAGAGATAGGTAGGTAGGTAGATAGACAGATAGAGATAGGTAGGTAGGTAGATAGATAGATAGAGATAGGTAGGTAGATTGATAGATACAGATAGGTAGGTAGGTAGATAGATAGAGATAGGTAGGTAGGTAGGTAGATAGATAGAGATAGGTAGGTAGGTAGATAGATAGATACAGATAGGTAGGTAGGTAGGTAGTTAGATACAGATATGTAGGTAGGTAGATAGATAGATAGAGATAGGTAGGTAGGTAGATTGATAGATAGAGATAGGTAGGTAGGTAGGTAGATAGATAGAGATAGGTAGGTAGGTAGATTGATAGAGATAGGTAGGTAGGTAGATAGATAGATAGAGATAGGTAGGTAGGTAGATAGATAGATACAGATAGGTAGGTATATAGATAGATACAGATAGGTAGGTAGGTAGATAGATAGATACAGATAGGTAGGTAGGTAGGTAGATAGATACAGATATGTAGGTAGGTAGATAGATAGATAGAGATAGGTAGGTAGGTAGATTGATAGATAGAGATAGGTAGGTAGGTAGATTGATAGATACAGATAGGTAGGTAGGTAGATAGATAGATACAGATTGGTAGGTAGGTAGATTGATAGATAGAGATAGGTAGGTAGGTAGATAGATAGAGATAGGTAGGTAGGTAGGTAGATAGATAGAGATAGGTAGGTAGGTAGATTGATAGAGATAGGTAGGTAGGTAGGTAGATAGATAGAGATAGGTAGGTAGGTAGATTGATAGATACAGATGGGTAGGTAGGTAGATTGATAGAGATAGGTAGGTAGGTAGGTAGATAGATACAGATAGGTAGGTAGGTAGATTGATAGAGATAGGTAGGTAGGTAGGTAGATAGATAGAGATAGGTAGGTAGGTAGATTGATAGATAGAGATAGGTAGGTAGGTAGATTGATAGATACAGATAGGTAGGTAGGTAGATTGATAGAGATAGGTAGGTAGGTAGGTAGATAGATAGAGATAGGTAGGTAGGTAGATTGATAGATACAGATAGGTAGGTAGGTAGATTGATAGATAGAGATAGGTAGGTAGGTAGATAGATAGATAGAGATAGGTAGGTAGGTAGATTGATAGATACAGATAGGTAGGAAGGTAGATTGATAGATAGAGATAGGTAGGTAGGTAGATAGATAGATAGAGATAGGTAGGTAGGTAGGTAGATAGATACAGATAGGTAGGTAGATTGATAGATAGAGATAGGTAGGTAGGTAGATAGATAGATAGATAGAGATAGTTAGGTAGGTAGATTGATAGATAGAGATAGGTAGATAGGTAGATAGATAGATACAGATAGGTAGGTAGGTAGATAGATAGAGATAGGTAGGTAGGTAGATAGATAGATAGAGATAGGTAGGTAGATAGATAGACAGATAGAGATAGGTAGGTAGGTAGATTGATAGATAGAGATAGGTAGGTAGGTAGATAGATAGATAGAGATAGGTAGGTAGGTAGGTAGATAGATACAGATAGGTAGGTAGATAAATACAGATAGGTGGGTAGGTATTTAGATAAATAGAGATAGGTAGGTAGGTAGATTGATAGATAGAGATAGGTAGGTTGGTAGGTAGATAGATACAGATAGGTAGGTAGATAGATAGATAGAGATAGGTAGGTAGATAGATAGATAGAGATAGGTAGGTAGGTAGGTAGATAGATACAGATATGTAGGTAGGTAGATAGATAGATAGAGATAGGTAGGTAGGTAGATAGATAGATACAGATAGGTAGGTAGGTAGATTGATGGATAGAGATAGGTAGGTAGGTAGATTGATAGATACAGATAGATAGGTAGGTAGATAGATAGATACAGATAGGTAGGTAGATTGATAGATAGAGATAGGTAGGTAGGTAGATTGATAGATACAGATAGGTAGGTAGGTAGATAGATAGATACAGATAGGTAGGTAGGTAGATTGATAGATAGAGATCGGTAGGTAGGTAGGTAGATAGATAGAGATAGGTAGGTAGGTAGATTGATAGATACAGATAGGTAGGTAGGTAGGTAGATAGATAGAGAGAGGTAGGTAGGTAGATAGATAGATAGAGATAGTTAGGTAGGTAGGTAGGTAGATAGAGATAGGGCGGTAGGTAGGTAGATAGATAGATAGAGATAGATAGGTAGGTAGGTAGATTGATAGAGACAGATAGGTAGGTAGGTAGATAGATACAGATAGGTAGGTAGGTAGATTGATAGATAGAGATAGGTAGGTAGGTAGGTAGATAGATAGAGATAGGTAGGTAGGTAGATTGATAGATACAGATAGGTAGGTAGGTAGATAGATAGATAGATAGAGATAGGTAGGTAGGTAGATAGACAGATAGAGATAGGTAGGTAGGTAGATAGATAGATAGAGATAGGTAGGTAGATTGATAGATACAGATAGGTAGGTAGGTAGATAGATAGAGATAGGTAGGTAGGTAGGTAGATAGATAGAGATAGGTAGGTAGGTAGATAGATAGATACAGATAGGTAGGTAGGTAGGTAGTTAGATACAGATATGTAGGTAGGTAGATAGATAGATAGAGATAGGTAGGTAGGTAGATTGATAGATAGAGATAGGTAGGTAGGTAGGTAGATAGATAGAGATAGGTAGGTAGGTAGATTGATAGAGATAGGTAGGTAGGTAGGTAGATAGATAGAGATAGGTAGGTAGGTAGATAGATAGATACAGATAGGTAGGTATATAGATAGATACAGATAGGTAGGTAGGTAGATAGATAGATACAGATAGGTAGGTAGGTAGGTAGATAGATACAGATATGTAGGTAGGTAGATAGATAGATAGAGATAGGTAGGTAGGTAGATTGATAGATAGAGATAGGTAGGTAGGTAGATTGATAGATACAGATAGGTAGGTAGGTAGATAGATAGATACAGATTGGTAGGTAGGTAGATTGATAGATAGAGATAGGTAGGTAGGTAGATAGATAGAGATAGGTAGGTAGGTAGGTAGATAGATAGAGATAGGTAGGTAGGTAGATTGATAGAGATAGGTAGGTAGGTAGGTAGATAGATAGAGATAGGTAGGTAGGTAGATTGATAGATACAGATGGGTAGGTAGGTTTATTGATAGATAGAGATAGGTAGGTAGGTAGATAGATAGATAGAGATAGGTAGGTAGGTAGATTGATAGATACAGATAGGTAGGTAGGTAGATAGATAGATAGATAGAGATAGGTAGGTAGGTAGATTGATAGATAGAGATAGGTAGATAGGTAGATAGATAGATACAGATAGGTAGGTAGGTAGATAGATAGAGATAGGTAGGAACGTAGATAGATAGATAGAGATAGGTAGGTAGGTAGATTGATAGATAGAGATAGGTAGATAGGTAGATAGATATACACAGATAGGTAGGTAGGTAGATAGATAGATAGAGATAGGTAGGTAGGTAGATAGATAGAGATAGGTAGGTAGGTAGATAGATAGATAGAGATAGGTAGGTAGGTAGATTGATAGATAGAGATAGGTCGGTAGGTAGGTAGATAGATAGAGATAGGTAGGTAGGTAGATTGATAGAGATAGGTAGGTAGGTAGGTAGATAGATAGAGATAGGTAGGTAGGTTGATTGATAGATAGAGATAGGTAGGTAGGTAGATAGATAGAGATAGGTAGGAACGTAGATAGATAGATAGATAGAGATAGGTAGGTGGGTAGATTGATAGATAGAGATAGATAGATAGGTAGATAGATATATACATATAGGTAGGTAGGTAGATAGATAGATAGAGATAGGTAGGTAGGTAGATTGATAGATACAGATAGGTAGGTAGGTAGATAGATAGAGATAGGTAGGTAGGTACGTAGATAGATACAGATAGTTAGGTAGATAGATAAATACAGATAGGTGGGTAGATATTTAGATAGATAGAGATAGGTAGGTAGGTAGATTGATAGATAGAGATAGGTAGGTAGGTAGATAGATAGATAGAGTTAGGTAGGTAGGTAGATAGATAGATACAGACAGGTAGGTAGGTAGATAGATAGATACAGATAGGTAGGTAGGTAGATTGATAGATAGAGATAGGTCGGTAGGTAGGTAGATAGATAGAGATAGGTAGGTAGGTAGATTGATAGAGATAGGTAGGTAGGTAAGTAGATAGATAGAGATAGGTAGGTAGGTAGATTGATAGATACAGATAGGTAGGTAGGTAGATTGATAGATAGAGATAGGTAGGTAGGTAGATAGATAGAGATACGTAGGTTGGTAGATTGATAGATACAGATAGGTAGGTAGGTAGATTGATAGATAGAGATAGGTAGGTAGGTAGATAGATAGATAGAGATAGGTAGGTAGGTAGATATATAGATACAGATAGGTAGGTAGATTGATAGATAGAGATAGGTAGGAACGTAGATAGATAGATAGAGATAGGTAGGTAGGTAGATTGATAGATAGAGATAGGTAGATAGGTAGATAGATATACACAGATAGGTAGGTAGGTAGATAGATAGATAGAGATAGGTAGGTAGGTAGATAGATAGAGATAGGTAGGTAGGTAGATAGATAGATAGAGATAGGTAGGTAGGTAGATTGATAGATAGAGATAGGTCGGTAGGTAGGTAGATAGATAGAGATAGGTAGGTAGGTAGATTGATAGAGATAGGTAGGTAGGTAGGTAGATAGATAGAGATAGGTAGGTAGGTTGATTGATAGATAGAGATAGGTAGGTAGGTAGATAGATAGAGATAGGTAGGAACGTAGATAGATAGATAGAGATAGGTAGGTAGGTAGATTGATAGATAGAGATAGATAGATAGGTAGATAGATATATACAGATAGGTAGGTAGGTAGATAGATAGATAGAGATAGGTAGGTAGGTAGATTGATAGATACAGATAGGTAGGTAGGTAGATAGATAGATACAGATAGGTAGGTAGGTAGATTGATAGATAGAGATAGGTAGGTAGGTAGATTGATAGATACAGATAGGTAGGTAGGTAGATAGATAGATAGAGATAGGTAGGTAGGTAGATTGATAGATAGAGATAGCTAGGTAGGTAGGTAGATAGATAGATATAGGTAGGTAGGTAGATAGATAGATAGAGATAGGTAGGTAGGTAGGTAGGAAGATAGATAGAGATAGGTAGGTAGGTAGATTGATAGATAGAGATAGGTAGGTAGGTAGATAGATAGAGATAGGTAGGTATTTAGGTAGATAGATAGAGATAGGTAGGTAGGTAGATTGATAGAGATAGGTAGGTAGGTAGATAGATAGATAGAGATAGGTAGGTAGGTAGATTTATAGATAGAGATAGGTAGGTAGGTAGGTAGGTAGATCGATAGAGATAGGTAGGTAGGTAGATAGATAGATAGAGATAGGTAGGTAGGTAGATTGACAGATACAGACAGGAAGGTAGGTAGATAGATAGATAGAGATAGGTAGGTAGGTAGATAGATAGATAGAGATAGGTAGGTAGGTAGATAGATAGATACAGATAGGTAGGTAGGTAGGTAGATAGATACAGATATGTAGGTAGGTAGATAGATAGATAGAGATAGGTAGGTAGGTAGATTGATAGATAGAGATAGGTAGGTAGGTAGGTAGATAGATAGAGATAGGTAGGTAGGTAGATTGATAGATACAGATAGGTAGGTAGGTAGGTAGTTAGATACAGATATGTAGGTAGGTAGATAGATAGAGATAGGTAGGTAGGTAGATTGATAGATAGAGATAGGTAGGTAGGTAGGTAGATAGATAGAGATAGGTAGGTAGGTAGATTGATAGAGATAGGTAGGTAGGTAGGTAGATAGATAGATAGAGATAGGTAGGTAGGTAGATTGATAGATACAGATAGGTAGGTAGGTAGATAGATAGATAGAGATAGGTAGGTAGGTAGATAGATAGATAGAGATAGGTAGGTAGGTAGATAGATAGATACAGACAGGTAGGTAGGTAGATAGATAGATACAGATAGGTAGGTAGGTAGATTGATAGATAGAGATAGGTCGGTAGGTAGGTAGATAGATAGAGATAGGTAGGTAGGTAGATTGATAGAGATAGGTAGGTAGGTAGGTAGGTAGATAGATAGAGATAGGTAGGTAGGTAGATTGATAGATACAGATAGGTAGGTAGGTAGATTGATAGATAGAGATAGGTAGGTAGGTAGATAGATAGATAGAGATAGGTAGGTTGGTAGATTGATAGATACAGATAGGTAGGTAGGTAGATTGATAGATAGAGATAGGTAGGTAGGTAGATAGATAGATAGAGATAGGTAGGTAGGTAGGTAGATAGATACAGATAGGTAGGTAGATTGATAGATAGAGATAGGTAGGAAAGTAGATAGATAGATAGAGATAGGTAGGTAGGTAGATTGATAGATAGAGATAGGTAGATAGGTAGATAGATATATACAGATAGGTAGGTAGGTAGATAGATAGATAGAGATAGGTAGGTAGGTAGATAGATAGAGATAGGTAGGTAGGTAGATAGATAGATAGAGATAGGTAGGTAGGTAGATTGATAGATAGAGATAGGTCGGTAGGTAGGTAGATAGATAGAGATAGGTAGGTAGGTAGATTGATAGAGATAGGTAGGTAGGTAGGTAGATAGATAGAGATAGGTAGGTAGGTTGATTGATAGATTGAGATAGGTAGGTAGGTAGATAGATAGATAGATAGATAGATAGATAGATAGATAGATAGATAGAGATAGGTAGGTTGGTAGATTGATAGATAGAGATAGGTAGGTAGGTAGATTGATAGATAGAGATAGGTAGGTAGGTAGATAGATAGATAGAGATAGGTAGGTAGGTAGGTAGATAGATACAGATAGGTAGGTAGATTGATAGATAGAGATAGGTAGGAACGTAGATAGATAGATAGAGATAGGTAGGTAGGTAGATTGATAGATAGAGATAGGTAGATAGGTAGATAGATATATACAGATAGGTAGGTAGGTAGATAGATAGAGATAGGTAGGTAGGTAGATAGATAGAGATAGGTAGGTAGGTAGATAGATAGAGATAGGTAGGTAGGTAGATAGATAGATAGAGATAGGTAGGTAGGTAGATTGATAGATAGAGATAGGTCGGTAAGTAGGTAGATAGATAGAGATAGGTAGGTAGGTAGATTGATAGAGATAGGTAGGTAGGTAGGTAGATAGATAGAGATAGGTAGGTAGGTTGATTGATAGATAGAGATAGGTAGGTAGGTAGATAGATAGATAGATAGATAGATAGATAGATAGATAGATAGATAGATAGATAGATAGATAGAGATAGGTAGGTTGGTAGATTGATAGATAGAGATAGGTAGGTAGGTAGATTGATAGATAGAGATAGGTAGGTAGGTAGATAGATAGATAGAGATAGGTAGGTAGGTAGGTAGATAGATACAGATAGGTAGGTAGATTGATAGATAGAGATAGGTAGGAACGTAGATAGATAGATAGAGATAGGTAGGTAGGTAGATTGATAGATAGAGATAGGTAGATAGGTAGATAGATATATACAGATAGGTAGGTAGGTAGATAGATAGAGATAGGTAGGTAGGTAGATAGATAGAGATAGGTAGGTAGGTAGATAGATAGATAGAGATAGGTAGGTAGGTAGATTGATAGATACAGATAGGTAGGTAGGTAGATAGATAGATACAGATAGGTAGGTAGGTAGATTGATAGATAGAGATAGGTAGGTAGGTAGATTGATAGATACAGATAGATAGGTAGGTAGATTGATAGATAGAGATAGCTAGGTAGGTAGGTAGATAGATAGATATAGGTAGGTAGGTAGATAGATAGATAGAGATAGGTAGGTAGGTAGGAAGATAGATAGAGATAGGTAGGTAGTTAGATTGATAGATAGAGATAGGTAGGTAGGTAGATAGATAGAGATAGGTAGGTATTTAGGTAGATAGATAGAGATAGGTAGGTAGGTAGATTGATAGAGATAGGTAGGTAGGTAGATAGATAGATAGAGATAGGTAGGTAGGTAGATTTATAGATAGAGATAGGTAGGTAGGTAGGTAGATAGATAGAGATAGGTAGGTAGGTAGATAGATAGATAGATAGAGATAGGTAGGTAGGTAGATTGACAGATACAGATAGGAAGGTAGGTAGATAGATAGATAGAGATAGGTAGGTAGGTAGATAGATAGATAGAGATAGGTAGGTAGGTAGATAGATAGATACAGATAGGTAGGTAGGTAGGTAGATAGATACAGATATGTAGGTAGGTAGATAGATAGATAGAGATAGGTAGGTAGGTAGATTGATAGATAGAGATAGGTAGGTAGGTAGCTAGATAGATAGAGATAGGTAGGTAGGTAGATTGATAGATAGAGATAGGTAGGTAGGTAGATAGATAGAGATAGGTAGGTATTTATGTAGATAGATAGAGATAGGTAGGTAGGTAGATTGATAGAGATAGGTAGGTAGGTAGATAGATAGATAGAGATAGGTAGGTAGGTAGATTTATAGATAGAGATAGGTAGGTAGGTAGGTAGATAGATAGAGATAGGTAGGTAGGTAGATAGATAGATAGAGATAGGTAGGTAGGTAGATTGACAGATACAGATAGGAAGGTAGGTAGATAGATAGATAGAGATAGGTAGGTAGGTAGATAGATAGATAGAGATAGGTAGGTAGGTAGATAGATAGATAGATACAGATATGTAGGTAGGTAGATAGATAGATAGAGATAGGTAGGTAGGTAGATTGATAGATAGAGATAGGTAGGTAGGTAGCTAGATAGATAGAGATAGGTAGGTAGGTAGATTGATAGATACAGATAGGTAGGTAGGTAGGTAGTTAGATACAGATATGTAGTTAGGTAGCTAGATAGATAGAGATAGGTAGGTAGGTAGATTGATAGATAGAGATAGGTAGGTAGGTAGGTAGATAGATAGAGATAGGTAGGTAGGTAGATTGATAGAGATAGGTAGGTAGGTAGATAGATAGATAGAGATACGTAGGTAGGTAGATAGATAGATACAGATAGGTAGGTAGGTATATAGATAGATACAGATAGGTAGGTAGGTAGATAGATAGATAGAGATAGGTAGGTAGGTAGGTAGATAGATACAGATATGTAGGTAGGTAGATAGATAGATAGAGATAGGTAGGTAGGTAGATTGATAGATACAGATAGGTAGGTAGGTAGATAGATAGATACAGATAGGTAGGTAGGTAGATTGATAGATAGAGATAGGTAGGTAGGTAGATTGATAGATACAGATAGGTAGGTAGGTAGATAGATAGATACAGATATGTAGGTAGGTAGATTGATAGATAGAGATAGGTAGGTAGGTAGATTGATAGATAGCGATATGTAGGTAGGTTGATTGATAGATACAGATAGGTAGGTAGGTAGATAGATAGATACAGATAGGTAGGTAGGTAGATTGATAGATAGAGATAGGTAGGTAGGTAGATTGATAGATACAGATAGGTAGGTAGGTAGATTGATAGAGATAGGTAGGTAGGTAGGTAGGTAGATAGATAGAGATAGGTAGGTAGGTAGATTGATAGATAGCGATAGGTAGGTAGATTGATAGATAGAGATAGGTAGGTAGGTAGATAGATAGAGATAGGTAGGTAGGTAGATTGATAGATAGAGATAGGTAGGTAGGTAGATAGATAGATAGAGATAGGTACGTAGGTAGGTAGATAGATACAGATAGGTAGGTAGATTGATAGATAGAGATAGGTAGGTAGGTAGATAGATAGATAGATAGAGATAGGTAGGTAGGTAGATTGATAGATAGAGATAGGTAGATAGGTAGATAGATAGATACAGATAGGTAGGTAGGTAGATAGATAGAGATAGGTAGGTAGGTAGATAGATAGAGATAGGTAGGTAGATAGATAGATAGATAGATAGAGATAGGTAGGTAGGTAGATTGATAGATAGAGATAGGTAGGTAGGTAGATAGATAGATAGAGATAGGTAGGTAGGTAGGTAGATAGATACAGATAGGTAGGTAGATAGATAAATACAGATAGGTGGGTAGGTATTTAGATAGATAGAGATAGGTAGGTAGGTAGATTGATAGATAGAGATAGGTAGGTAGGTAGGCAGATAGATACAGATAGGTAGGTAGATAGATAGATAGAGATAGGTAGGTAGGTAGATAGATAGATAGAGATAGGTAGGTAGGTAGGTAGATAGATACAGATATGTAGGTAGGTAGATAGATAGATAGAGATAGGTAGGTAGGTAGATTGATAGATACAGATAGGTAGGTAGGTAGATAGATAGATACAGATAGGTAGGTAGGTAGATTGATGGATAGAGATAGGTAGGTAGGTAGATTGATAGATACAGATAGATAGGTAGGTAGATAGATAGATACAGATAGGTAGGTAGATTGATAGATAGAGATAGGTAGGTAGGTAGATTGATAGATACAGATAGGTAGGTAGGTAGATAGATAGATACAGATAGGTAGGTAGGTAGATAGATAGAGATCGGTAGGTAGGTAGGTAGATAGATCGAGATAGGTAGGTAGGTAGATTGATAGATACAGATAGGTAGGTAGGTAGGTAGATAGATAGAGATAGGTAGGTAGGTAGATTGATAGATACAGATAGGTAGGTAGGTAGATAGATAGAGATAGGTAGGTAGGTAGATAGATAGATAGAGATAGGTAGGTAGATTGATAGATAGAGATAGGTAGGTAGGTAGATTGATAGATACAGATAGGTAGGTAGGTAGATAGATAGATACAGATAGGTAGGTAGGTAGATTGATAGATAGAGATCGGTAGGTAGGTAGGTAGATAGATAGAGATAGGTAGGTAGGTAGATTGATAGATACAGATAGGTAGGTAGGTAGGTAGATAGATAGAGATAGGTAGGTAGGTAGATTGATAGATACAGATAGGTAGGTAGGTAGATAGATAGAGATAGGTAGGTAGGTAGATAGATAGATAGAGATAGGTAGGTAGGTAGGTAGGTAGATAGAGATAGGGCGGTAGGTAGGTAGATAGATAGATAGAGATAGATAGGTAGGTAGGTAGATTGATAGAGACAGATAGGTAGGTAGGTAGATAGATACAGATAGGTAGGTAGGTAGATTGATAGATAGAGATAGATAGGTAGGTAGGTAGATAGATAGAGATAGGTAGGTAGGTAGATTGATAGATACAGATAGGTAGGTAGGTAGATAGATAGATAGATAGAGATAGGTAGGTAGGTAGATAGACAGATAGAGATAGGTAGGTAGGTAGATAGATAGATACAGATAGGTAGGTAGATTGATAGATACAGATAGGTAGGTAGGTAGATAGATAGAGATAGGTAGGTAGGTAGGTAGATACATAGAGATAGGTAGGTAGGTAGATAGATAGAGATAGGTAGGTAGGTAGATAGATAGATAGAGATAGGTAGGTAGATTGATAGATAGAGATAGGTAGGTAGGTAGATTGATAGATACAGATAGGTAGGTAGGTAGATAGATAGATACAGATAGGTAGGTAGGTAGATTGATAGATAGAGATCGGTAGGTAGGTAGGTAGATAGATAGAGATAGGTAGGTAGGTAGATTGATAGATACAGATAGGTAGGTAGGTAGGTAGATAGATAGAGATAGGTAGGTAGGTAGATTGATAGATACAGATAGGTAGGTAGGTAGATAGATAGAGATAGGTAGGTAGGTAGATAGATAGATAGAGATAGGTAGGTAGGTAGGTAGGTAGATAGAGATAGGGCGGTAGGTAGGTAGATAGATAGATAGAGATAGATAGGTAGGTAGGTAGATTGATAGAGACAGATAGGTAGGTAGGTAGATAGATACAGATAGGTAGGTAGGTAGATTGATAGATAGAGATAGATAGGTAGGTAGGTAGATAGATAGAGATAGGTAGGTAGGTAGATTGATAGATACAGATAGGTAGGTAGGTAGATAGATAGATAGATAGAGATAGGTAGGTAGGTAGATAGACAGATAGAGATAGGTAGGTAGGTAGATAGATAGATACAGATAGGTAGGTAGATTGATAGATACAGATAGGTAGGTAGGTAGATAGATAGAGATAGGTAGGTAGGTAGGTAGATACATAGAGATAGGTAGGTAGGTAGATAGATAGATACAGATAGGTAGGTAGGTAGGTAGTTAGATACAGATATGTAGGTAGGTAGATAGATAGATAGAGATAGGTAAATAGGTAGATTGATAGATAGAGATAGGTAGGTAGGTAGGTAGATAGATAGAGATAGGTAGGTAGGTAGATAGATAGATAGATACAGATAGGTAGGTAGGTAGATTGATAGATAGAGATAGGTAGGTAGGTAGATTGATAGATAGAGATAGGTAGGTAGGTAGGTAGATAGATACAGATAGGTAGGTAGGTAGATTGATAGATAGAGATAGGTAGGTAGGTAGATTGATAGATACAGATAGGTAGGTAGGTAGATAGATAGATACAGATTGGTAGGTAGGTAGATTGATAGATATAGGTAGGTAGGTAGGTAGATAGATAGATAGAGATAGGTAGGTAGGTAGATTGATAGATACAGATAGGTAGGTAGGTAGGTAGGTAGATAGATAGAGATAAGTAGGTAGGTAGATAGATAGATAGAGATAGGTAGGTAGGTAGATAGATAGATACAGACAGGTAGGTAGGTAGATAGATAGATACAGATAGGTAGGTAGGTAGATTGATAGATAGAGATAGGTAGGTAGGTAGATTGATAGATAGAGATAGGTAGGTAGGTTGATTGATAGATAGAGATAGGTAGGTAGGTAGATAGATAGAGATAGGTAGGTAGGTAGATTGATAGATACAGATAGGTAGGTAGGTAGATTGATAGATAGAGATAGGTAGGTAGGTAGATTGATAGATACAGATAGGTAGGTAGGTAGATAGATAGATACAGATATGTAGGTAGGTAGATTGATAGATAGAGATATGTAGGTAGGTAGATAGATAGATAGAGATAGGTAGGTAGGTAGATTGATAGATAGAGATAGGTAGGTAGGTAGGTAGATAGATAGAGATAGGTAGGTAGGTAGATAGATAGATAGATACAGATAGGTAGGTAGGTAGATTGATAGATAGAGATAGGTAGGTAGGTAGATTGATAGATAGAGATAGGTAGGTAGGTAGGTAGATAGATACAGATAGGTAGGTAGGTAGATTGATAGATAGAGATAGGTAGGTAGGTAGATTGATAGATACAGATAGGTAGGTAGGTAGATAGATAGATACAGATTGGTAGGTAGGTAGATTGATAGATATAGGTAGGTAGGTAGGTAGATAGATAGATAGAGATAGGTAGGTAGGTAGATTGATAGATACAGATAGGTAGGTAGGTAGGTAGGTAGATAGATAGAGATAAGTAGGTAGGTAGATAGATAGATAGAGATAGGTAGGTAGGTAGATAGATAGATACAGACAGGTAGGTAGGTAGATAGATAGATACAGATAGGTAGGTAGGTAGATTGATAGATAGAGATAGGTAGGTAGGTAGATTGATAGATAGAGATAGGTAGGTAGGTTGATTGATAGATAGAGATAGGTAGGTAGGTAGATAGATAGAGATAGGTAGGTAGGTAGATTGATAGATACAGATAGGTAGGTAGGTAGATTGATAGATAGAGATAGGTAGGTAGGTAGATTGATAGATACAGATAGGTAGGTAGGTAGATAGATAGATACAGATATGTAGGTAGGTAGATTGATAGATAGAGATAGGTAGGTAGGTAGATTGATAGATAGCGATATGTAGGTAGGTTGATTGATAGATACAGATAGGTAGGTAGGTAGATAGATAGATACAGATAGGTAGGTAGGTAGATTGATAGATAGAGATAGGTAGGTAGGTAGATTGATAGATACAGATAGGTAGGTAGGTAGATTGATAGAGATAGGTAGGTAGGTAGGTAGGTAGATAGATAGAGATAGGTAGGTAGGTAGATTGATAGATACAGATAGGTAGGTAGATTGATAGATAGAGATAGGTAGGTAGGTAGATAGATAGAGATAGGTAGGTAGGTAGATTGATAGATACAGATAGGTAGGTAGGTAGATTGATAGATAGAGATAGGTAGGTAGGTAGATAGATAGATAGAGATAGGTACGTAGGTAGGTAGATAGATACAGATAGGTAGGTAGATTGATAGATAGAGATAGGTAGGTAGGTAGATAGATAGATAGAGATAGGTAGGTAGGTAGATTGATAGATAGAGATAGGTAGATAGGTAGATAGATAGATACAGATAGGTAGGTAGGTAGATAGATAGAGATAGGTAGGTAGATAGATAGATAGATAGAGATAGGTAGGTAGGTAGGTAGATAGATACAGATAGGTAGGTAGATAGATAGATAGAGATAGGTAGGTAGGTAGATAGATAGATAGAGATAGGTAGGTAGGTAGGTAGATAGATACAGATATGTAGGTAGGTAGATAGATAGATAGAGATAGGTAGGTAGGTAGATTGATAGATACAGATAGGTAGGTAGGTAGATAGATAGATACAGATAGGTAGGTAGGTAGATTGATGGATAGAGATAGGTAGGTAGGTAGATTGATAGATACAGATAGATAGGTAGGTAGATAGATAGATACAGATAGGTAGGTAGGTAGATAGATAGAGATCGGTAGGTAGGTAGGTAGATAGATACAGATAGGTAGGTAGGTAGATAGATAGAGATAGGTAGGTAGGTAGATAGATAGATAGAGATAGGTAGGTAGGTAGGTAGGTAGATAGAGATAGGGCGGTAGGTAGGTAGATAGATATATAGAGATAGATAGGTAGGTAGGTAGATTGATAGAGACAGATAGGTAGGTAGGTAGATAGATACAGATAGGTAGGTAGGTAGATTGATAGATAGAGATAGATAGGTAGGTAGGTAGATAGATAGAGATAGGTAGGTAGGTAGATTGATAGATACAGATAGGTAGGTAGGTAGATAGATAGATAGATAGAGATAGGTAGGTAGGTAGATAGACAGATAGAGATAGGTAGGTAGGTAGATAGATAGATACAGATAGGTAGGTAGATTGATAGATACAGATAGGTAGGTAGGTAGATAGATAGAGATAGGTAGGTAGGTAGGTAGATACATAGAGATAGGTAGGTAGGTAGATAGATAGAGATAGGTAGGTAGGTAGATAGATAGATAGAGATAGGTAGGTAGATTGATAGATAGAGATAGGTAGGTAGGTAGATTGATAGATACAGATAGGTAGGTAGGTAGATAGATAGATACAGATAGGTAGGTAGGTAGATTGATAGATAGAGATCGGTAGGTAGGTAGGTAGATAGATAGAGATAGGTAGGTAGGTAGATTGATAGATACAGATAGGTAGGTAGGTAGGTAGATAGATAGAGATAGGTAGGTAGGTAGATTGATAGATACAGATAGGTAGGTAGGTAGATAGATAGAGATAGGTAGGTAGGTAGATAGATAGATAGAGATAGGTAGGTAGGTAGGTAGGTAGATAGAGATAGGGCGGTAGGTAGGTAGATAGATAGATAGAGATAGATAGGTAGGTAGGTAGATTGATAGAGACAGATAGGTAGGTAGGTAGATAGATACAGATAGGTAGGTAGGTAGATTGATAGATAGAGATAGATAGGTAGGTAGGTAGATAGATAGAGATAGGTAGGTAGGTAGATTGATAGATACAGATAGGTAGGTAGGTAGATAGATAGATAGATAGAGATAGGTAGGTAGGTAGATAGACAGATAGAGATAGGTAGGTAGGTAGATAGATAGATACAGATAGGTAGGTAGATTGATAGATACAGATAGGTAGGTAGGTAGATAGATAGAGATAGGTAGGTAGGTAGGTAGATACATAGAGATAGGTAGGTAGGTAGATAGATAGATACAGATAGGTAGGTAGGTAGGTAGTTAGATACAGATATGTAGGTAGGTAGATAGATAGATAGAGATAGGTAGGTAGGTAGATTGATAGATAGAGATAGGTAGGTAGGTAGGTAGATAGATAGAGATAGGTAGGTAGGTAGATAGATAGATAGATACAGATAGGTAGGTAGGCAGATTGATAGATAGAGATAGGTAGGTAGGTAGATTGATAGATAGAGATAGGTAGGTAGGTAGGTAGATAGATACAGATAGGTAGGTAGGTAGATTGATAGATAGAGATAGGTAGGTAGGTAGATTGATAGATACAGATAGGTAGGTAGGTAGATAGATAGATACAGATTGGTAGGTAGGTAGATTGATAGATATAGGTAGGTAGGTAGGTAGATAGATAGATAGAGATAGGTAGGTAGGTAGATTGATAGATACAGATAGGTAGGTAGGTAGGTAGGTAGATAGATAGAGATAAGTAGGTAGGTAGATAGATAGATAGAGATAGGTAGGTAGGTAGATAGATAGATACAGACAGGTAGGTAGGTAGATAGATAGATACAGATAGGTAGGTAGGTAGATTGATAGATAGAGATAGGTAGGTAGGTAGGTAGATAGATAGAGATAGGTAGGTAGGTAGATTGATAGAGATAGGTAGGTAGGTAGGTAGGTAGGTAGATACAGACAGGTAGGTAGGTAGATAGATAGATACAGATAGGTAGGTAGGTAGATTGATAGATAGAGATAGGTAGGTAGGTAGATTGATAGATAGAGATAGGTAGGTAGGTTGATTGATAGATAGAGATAGGTAGGTAGGTAGATAGATAGAGATAGGTAGGTAGGTAGATTGATAGATACAGATAGGTAGGTAGGTAGATTGATAGATAGAGATAGGTAGGTAGGTAGATTGATAGATACAGATAGGTAGGTAGGTAGATAGATAGATACAGATATGTAGGTAGGTAGATTGATAGATAGAGATAGGTAGGTAGGTAGATTGATAGATAGCGATATGTAGGTAGGTTGATTGATAGATACAGATAGGTAGGTAGGTAGATAGATAGATACAGATAGGTAGGTAGGTAGATTGATAGATAGAGATAGGTAGGTAGGTAGATTGATAGATACAGATAGGTAGGTAGGTAGATTGATAGAGATAGGTAGGTAGGTAGGTAGGTAGATAGATAGAGATAGGTAGGTAGGTAGATTGATAGATACAGATAGGTAGGTAGATTGATAGATAGAGATAGGTAGGTAGGTAGATTGATAGATACAGATAGGTAGGTAGGTAGATTGATAGATAGAGATAGGTAGGTAGGTAGATAGATAGATAGAGATAGGTACGTAGGTAGGTAGATAGATACAGATAGGTAGGTAGATTGATAGATAGAGATAGGTAGGTAGGTAGATAGATAGATAGATAGAGATAGGTACGTAGGTAGGTAGATAGATACAGATAGGTAGGTAGATTGATAGATAGAGATAGGTAGGTAGGTAGATAGATAGATAGATAGAGATAGGTAGGTAGGTAGATTGATAGATAGAGATAGGTAGATAGGTAGATAGATAGATACAGATAGGTAGGTAGGTAGATAGATAGAGATAGGTAGGTAGGTAGGTAGATAGATAGATAGAGATAGGTAGGTAGGTAGGTAGATAGATACAGATAGGTAGGTAGATAGATAAATACAGATAGGTGGGTAGGTATTTAGATAGATAGAGATAGGTAGGTAGGTAGGTAGATTGATAGATAGAGATAGGTAGGTAGGTAGGTAGATAGATACAGATAGGTAGGTAGATAGATAGATAGAGATAGGTAGGTAGGTAGATATATAGATAGAGATAGGTAGGTAGGTAGGTAGATAGATACAGATATGTAGGTAGGTAGATAGATAGATAGAGATAGGTAGGTAGGTAGATTGATAGATACAGATAGGTAGGTAGGTAGATAGATAGATACAGATAGGTAGGTAGGTAGATTGATGGATAGAGATAGGTAGGTAGGTAGATTGATAGATACAGATAGATAGGTAGGTAGATAGATAGATACAGATAGGTAGGTAGGTAGATAGATAGAGATCGGTAGGTAGGTAGGTAGATAGATACAGATAGGTAGGTAGGTAGATAGATAGAGATAGGTAGGTAGGTAGATAGATAGATAGAGATAGGTAGGTAGATTGATAGATAGAGATAGGTAGGTAGGTAGATTGATAGATACAGATAGGTAGGTAGGTAGATAGATAGATACAGATAGGTAGGTAGGTAGATTGATAGATAGAGATCGGTAGGTAGGTAGGTAGATAGATAGAGATAGGTAGGTAGGTAGATTGATAGATACAGATAGGTAGGTAGGTAGGTAGATAGATAGAGATAGGTAGGTAGGTAGATTGATAGATACAGATAGGTAGGTAGGTAGATAGATAGAGATAGGTAGGTAGGTAGATAGATAGATAGATAGAGATAGGTAGGTAGGTAGGTAGGTAGATAGAGATAGGGCGGTAGGTAGGTAGATAGATAGATAGAGATAGATAGGTAGGTAGGTAGATTGATAGAGACAGATAGAAAGGTAGGTAGATAGATACAGATAGGTAGGTAGGTAGATTGATAGATAGAGATAGGTAGGTAGGTAGGTAGATAGATAGAGATAGGTAGGTAGGTAGATTGATAGATACAGATAGGTAGGTAGGTAGATAGATAGATAGATAGATAGATAGAGATAGGTAGGTAGGTAGATAGACAGATAGAGATAGGTAGGTAGGTAGATAGATAGATACAGATAGGTAGGTAGATTGATAGATACAGATAGGTAGGTAGGTAGATAGATAGAGATAGGTAGGTAGGTAGATACATAGAGATAGGTAGGTAGGTAGATAGATAGATACAGATAGGTAGGTAGGTAGTTAGATACAGATATGTAGGTAGGTAGATAGATAGATAGAGATAGGTAGGTAGGTAGATTGATAGATAGAGATAGGTAGGTAGGTAGGTAGATAGATAGAGATAGGTAGGTAGGTAGATTGATAGAGATAGGTAGGTAGGTAGATAGATAGATACAGATAGGTAGGTAGGTATATAGATAGATACAGATAGGTAGGTAGGTAGATAGATAGATAGAGATAGGTAGGTAGGTAGATTGATAGATACAGATAGGTAGGTAGGTAGATTGATAGATAGAGATAGGTAGGTAGGTAGATTGATAGATACAGATAGGTAGGTAGGTAGGTAGATAGATACAGATAGGTAGGTAGGTAGATTGATAGATAGAGATAGGTAGGTAGGTAGATTGATAGATACAGATAGGTAGGTAGGTAGATAGATAGATACAGATTGGTAGGTAGGTAGATTGATAGATATAGGTAGGTAGGTAGGTAGATAGATAGAGATAGGTAGGTAGGTAGATTGATAGATACAGATAGGTAGGTAGGTATATAGATAGATACAGATAGGTAGGTAGATTGATAGATACAGATAGGTAGGTAGGTAGATAGATAGAGATAGGTAGGTAGGTAGGTAGGTAGATACATAGAGATAGGTAGGTAGGTAGATAGATAGATACAGATAGGTAGGTAGGTAGGTAGTTAGATACAGATATGTAGGTAGGTAGATAGATAAATACAGATAGGTAGGTAGGTAGATTGATAGATAGAGATAGGTAGATAGGTAGATAGATATATACAGATAGGTAGGTAGGTAGATAGATAGATAGAGATAGGTAGGTAGGTAGATAGATAGAGATAGGTAGGTAGGTAGATAGATAGATAGAGATAGGTAGGTAGATTGATAGATACAGATAGGTAGGTAGGTAGATAGATAGATACAGATAGGTAGGTAGGTAGATTGATAGATAGAGATAGGTAGGTAGGTAGATTGATAGATACAGATAGGTAGGTAGGTAGATAGATAGATAGAGATAGGTAGGTAGGTAGATTGATAGATAGAGATAGCTAGGTAGGTAGGTAGATAGATAGAGATACGTAGGTAGGTAGATAGATAGAGATAGGTAGGTAGGTAGATTGATAGATAGAGATAGGTAGGTAGGTAGATTGATAGATACAGATAGGTAGGTAGGTAGGTAGATAGATACAGATAGGTAGGTAGGTAGATTGATAGATAGAGATAGGTAGCTAGGTAGATTGATAGATACAGATAGGTAGGTAGGTAGATAGATAGATAGAGATAGGTAGGTAGGTAGATAGATAGAGATAGGTAGGTAGGTAGATACATAGAGATAGGTAGGTAGGTAGATAGATAGATACAGATAGGTAGGTAGGTAGGTAGTTAGATACAGATATGTAGGTAGGTAGATAGATAGATAGAGATAGGTAGGTAGGTAGATTGATAGATAGAGATAGGTAGGTAGGTAGGTAGATAGATAGAGATAGGTAGGTAGGTAGATTGATAGAGATAGGTAGGTAGGTAGATAGATAGATACAGATAGGTAGGTAGGTATATAGATAGATACAGATAGGTAGGTAGGTAGATAGATAGATACAGATAGGTAGGTAGGTAGGTAGATAGATACAGATATGTAGGTAGGTAGATAGATAGATAGAGATAGGTAGGTAGGTAGATTGATAGATACAGATTGGTAGGTAGGTAGATAGATAGATACAGATAGGTAGGTAGGTAGATTGATAGATAGAGATAGGTAGGTAGGTAGATTGATAGATACAGATAGGTAGGTAGGTAGGTAGATAGATACAGATAGGTAGATAGGTAGATTGATAGATAGAGATAGGTAGGTAGGTAGATTGATAGATACAGATAGGTAGGTAGGTAGATAGATAGATACAGATTGGTAGGTAGGTAGATTGATAGATATAGGTAGGTAGGTAGGTAGATAGATAGAGATAGGTAGGTAGGTAGATTGATAGATACAGATAGGTAGGTAGGTAGGTAGATAGATAGAGATAAGTAGGTAGGTAGATAGATAGATAGATAGAGATAGGTAGGTAGGTAGATAGATAGATACAGACAGGTAGGTAGGTAGATAGATAGATACAGATAGGTAGGTAGGTAGATTGATAGATAGAGATAGGTAGGTAGGTAGGTAGATAGATAGAGATAGGTAGGTAGGTAGATTGATAGATACAGATAGGTAGGTAGGTATATAGATAGATACAGATAGGTGGGTAGGTAGATAGATAGAGATAGGTAGGTCAGTAGATAGATAGATAGAGATAGGTAGGTAGGTAGATAGATAGATACAGATAGGTAGGTAGGTAGATTGATAGATAGAGATAGGTAGGTAGGTAGATTGATAGATACAGATAGGTAGGTAGGTTGATTGATAGATAGAGATAGGTAGGTAGGTAGATAGATAGAGATAGGTAGGTAGGTAGATTGATAGATACAGATAGGTAGGTAGGTAGGTAGATTGATAGATAGAGATAGGTAGGTAGGTAGATTGATAGATACAGATAGGTAGGTAGGTAGATAGATAGATACAGATATGTAGGTAGGTAGATTGATAGATAGAGATAGGTAGGTAGGTAGATTGATAGATAGCGATATGTAGGTAGGTTGATTGATAGATACAGATAGGTAGGTAGGTAGATAGATAGATACAGATAGGTAGGTAGGTAGATTGATAGATAGAGATAGGTAGGTAGGTAGATTGATAGATAGAGATAGGTAGGTAGGTAGATTGATAGAGATAGGTAGGTAGGTAGGTAGGTAGGTAGATAGATAGAGATAGGTAGGTAGGTAGATTGATAGATACAGATAGGTAGGTAGATTGATAGATAGAGATAGGTAGGTAGGTAGATAGATAGAGATAGGTAGGTAGGTAGATTGATAGATACAGATAGGTAGGTAGGTAGATTGATAGATAGAGATAGGTAGGTAGGTAGATAGATAGATAGAGATAGGTACGTAGGTAGTTAGATAGATACAGATAGGTAGGTAGATTGATAGATAGAGATAGGTAGGTAGGTAGATAGATAGATAGATAGAGATAGGTAGGTAGGTAGATTGATAGATAGAGATAGGTAGATAGGTAGATAGATAGATACAGATAGGTAGGAAGGTAGATAGATAGAGATAGGTAGGTAGGTAGATAGATAGAGATAGGTAGGTAGGTAGATAGATAGATAGAGATAGGTAGGTAGGTAGATTGATAGATAGAGATAGGTAGGTAGGTAGATAGATAGATAGAGATAGGTAGGTAGGTAGGTAGATAGATACAGATAGGTAGGTAGATAGATAAATACAGATAGGTGGGTAGGTATTTAGATAGATAGAGATAGGTAGGTAGGTAGATTCATAGATAGAGATAGGTAGGTAGGTAGGTAGATAGATACAGATAGGTAGGTAGATAGATAGATAGAGATAGGTAGGTAGGTAGATAGATAGATAGAGATAGGTAGGTAGGTAGGTAGATAGATACAGATATGTAGGTAGGTAGATAGATAGATACAGATAGGTAGGTAGGTAGATTGATGGATAGAGATAGGTAGGTAGGTAGATTGATAGATACAGATAGATAGGTAGGTAGATAGATAGATACAGATAGGTAGGTAGATTGATAGATAGAGATAGGTAGGAAGGTAGATTGATAGATACAGATAGGTAGGTAGGTAGATAGATAGATAGAGATAGGTAGGTAGGTAGATTGATAGATAGAGATAGGTAGGTAGGTAGGTAGATAGATAGAGATAGGTAGGTAGGTAGATTGATAGAGATAGGTAGGTAGGTAGATAGATAGATACAGATAGGTAGGTAGGTATATAGATAGATACAGATAGGTAGGTAGGTAGATAGATAGATACAGATAGGTAGGTAGGTAGGTAGATAGATACAGATATGTAGGTAGGTAGATAGATAGATAGAGATAGGTAGGTAGGTAGATTGATAGATACAGATTGGTAGGTAGGTAGATAGATAGATACAGATAGGTAGGTAGGTAGATTGATAGATAGAGATAGGTAGGTAGGTAGATTGATAGATACAGATAGGTAGGTAGGTAGGTAGATAGATACAGATAGGTAGATAGGTAGATTGATAGATAGAGATAGGTAGGTAGGTAGATTGATAGATACAGATAGGTAGGTAGGTAGATAGATAGATACAGATTGGTAGGTAGGTAGATTGATAGATATAGGTAGGTAGGTAGGTAGATAGATAGAGATAGGTAGGTAGGTAGATTGATAGATACAGATAGGTAGGTAGGTAGGTAGATAGATAGAGATAAGTAGGTAGGTAGATAGATAGATAGATAGAGATAGGTAGGTAGGTAGATAGATAGATACAGACAGGTAGGTAGGTAGATAGATAGATACAGATAGGTAGGTAGGTAGATTGATAGATAGAGATAGGTAGGTAGGTAGGTAGATAGATAGAGATAGGTAGGTAGGTAGATTGATAGATACAGATAGGTAGGTAGGTATATAGATAGATACAGATAGGTGGGTAGGTAGATAGATAGAGATAGGTAGGTCAGTAGATAGATAGATAGAGATAGGTAGGTAGGTAGATAGATAGATACAGATAGGTAGGTAGGTAGATTGATAGATAGAGATAGGTAGGTAGGTAGATTGATAGATACAGATAGGTAGGTAGGTTGATTGATAGATAGAGATAGGTAGGTAGGTAGATAGATAGAGATAGGTAGGTAGGTAGATTGATAGATACAGATAGGTAGGTAGGTAGGTAGATTGATAGATAGAGATAGGTAGGTAGGTAGATTGATAGATACAGATAGGTAGGTAGGTAGATAGATAGATACAGATATGTAGGTAGGTAGATTGATAGATAGAGATAGGTAGGTAGGTAGATTGATAGATAGCGATATGTAGGTAGGTTGATTGATAGATACAGATAGGTAGGTAGGTAGATAGATAGATACAGATAGGTAGGTAGGTAGATTGATAGATAGAGATAGGTAGGTAGGTAGATTGATAGATAGAGATAGGTAGGTAGGTAGATTGATAGAGATAGGTAGGTAGGTAGGTAGATAGATAGAGATAGGTAGGTAGGTAGATTGATAGATACAGATAGGTAGGTAGATTGATAGATAGAGATAGGTAGGTAGGTAGATAGATAGAGATAGGTAGGTAGGTAGATTGATAGATACAGATAGGTAGGTAGGTAGATTGATAGATAGAGATAGGTAGGTAGGTAGATAGATAGATAGAGATAGGTACGTAGGTAGTTAGATAGATACAGATAGGTAGGTAGATTGATAGATAGAGATAGGTAGGTAGGTAGATAGATAGATAGATAGAGATAGGTAGGTAGGTAGATTGATAGATAGAGATAGGTAGATAGGTAGATAGATAGATACAGATAGGTAGGAAGGTAGATAGATAGAGATAGGTAGGTAGGTAGATAGATAGAGATAGGTAGGTAGGTAGATAGATAGATAGAGATAGGTAGGTAGGTAGATTGATAGATAGAGATAGGTAGGTAGGTAGATAGATAGATAGAGATAGGTAGGTAGGTAGGTAGATAGATACAGATAGGTAGGTAGATAGATAAATACAGATAGGTGGGTAGGTATTTAGATAGATAGAGATAGGTAGGTAGGTAGATTCATAGATAGAGATAGGTAGGTAGGTAGGTAGATAGATACAGATAGGTAGGTAGATAGATAGATAGAGATAGGTAGGTAGGTAGATAGATAGATAGAGATAGGTAGGTAGGTAGGTAGATAGATACAGATATGTAGGTAGGTAGATAGATAGATACAGATAGGTAGGTAGGTAGATTGATGGATAGAGATAGGTAGGTAGGTAGATTGATAGATACAGATAGATAGGTAGGTAGATAGATAGATACAGATAGGTAGGTAGATTGATAGATAGAGATAGGTAGGAAGGTAGATTGATAGATACAGATAGGTAGGTAGGTAGATAGATAGATACAGATAGGTAGGTAAGTAGATAGATAGAGATCGGTAGGTAGGTAGGTAGATAGATCGAGATAGGTAGGTAGGAAGATTGATAGATACAGATAGGTAGGTAGGTAGGTAGATAGATAGAGATAGGTAGGTAGGTAGATTGATAGATACAGATAGGTAGGTAGGTAGATAGATAGAGATAGGTAGGTAGGTAGATAGATAGATAGAGATAGGTAGGTAGATTGATAGATAGAGATAGGTAGGTAGGTAGATTGATAGATACAGATAGGTAGGTAGGTAGATAGATAGATACAGATAGGTAGGTAGGTAGATTGATAGATAGAGATAGGTAGGTAGGTAGATAGATAGATAGATAGAGATAGGTAGGTAGGAAGATTGATAGATAGAGATAGGTAGATAGGTAGATAGATAGATACAGATAGGTAGGAAGGTAGATAGATAGAGATAGGTAGGTAGGTAGGTAGATAGATAGAGATAGGTAGGTAGGTAGATAGATAGATAGAGATAGGTAGGTAGGTAGATTGATAGATAGAGATAGGTAGGTAGGTAGATAGATAGATAGAGATAGGTAGGTAGGTAGGTAGATAGATACAGATAGGTAGGTAGATAGATAAATACAGATAGGTGGGTAGGTATTTAGATAGATAGAGATAGGTAGGTAGGTAGATTCATAGATAGAGATAGGTAGGTAGGTAGGTAGATAGATACAGATAGGTAGGTAGATAGATAGATAGAGATAGGTAGGTAGGTAGATAGATAGATAGAGATAGGTAGGTAGGTAGGTAGATAGATACAGATATGTAGGTAGGTAGATAGATAGATACAGATAGGTAGGTAGGTAGATTGATGGATAGAGATAGGTAGGTAGGTAGATTGATAGATACAGATAGATAGGTAGGTAGATAGATAGATACAGATAGGTAGGTAGATTGATAGATAGAGATAGGTAGGTAGGTAGATTGATAGATACAGATAGGTAGGTAGGTAGATAGATAGATACAGATAGGTAGGTAAGTAGATAGATAGAGATCGGTAGGTAGGTAGGTAGATAGATCGAGATAGGTAGGTAGGTAGATTGATAGATACAGATAGGTAGGTAGGTAGGTAGATAGATAGAGATAGGTAGGTAGGTAGATTGATAGATACAGATAGGTAGGTAGGTAGATAGATAGAGATAGGTAGGTAGGTAGATAGATAGATAGAGATAGGTAGGTAGATTGATAGATAGAGATAGGTAGGTAGGTAGATTGATAGATACAGATAGGTAGGTAGGTAGATAGATAGATACAGATAGGTAGGTAGGTAGGTAGATAGATAGAGATAGGTAGGTAGGTAGATTGATAGATACAGATAGGTAGGTAGGTAGGTAGATAGATAGAGATAGGTAGGTAGGTAGATTGATAGATACAGATAGGTAGGTAGGTAGATAGATAGAGATAGGTAGGTAGGTAGATAGATAGATAGAGATAGGTAGGTAGGTAGGTAGGTAGATAGAGATAGGGCGGTAGGTAGGTAGATAGATAGATAGAGATAGATAGGTAGGTAGGTAGATTGATAGAGACAGATAGGTAGGTAGGTAGATAGATACAGATAGGTAGGTAGGTAGATTGATAGATAGAGATAGGTAGGTAGGTAGGTAGATAGATAGAGATAGGTAGGTAGGTA
Source organism: Crotalus helleri (assembly GCA_024509115.1). Lineage (NCBI taxonomy): Eukaryota > Metazoa > Chordata > Lepidosauria > Squamata > Viperidae > Crotalus > Crotalus helleri. The sequence continues at coordinate 89,236 of JAKSXO010000273.1, forward strand.
GATTGATAGATACAGATAGGTAGGTAGGTAGATAGATAGATAGATAGAGATAGGTAGGTAGGTAGATAGACAGATAGAGATAGGTAGGTAGGTAGATAGATAGATACAGATAGGTAGGTAGATTGATAGATACAGATAGGTAGGTAGGTAGATAGATAGAGATAGGTAGGTAGGTAGGTAGGTAGATACATAGAGATAGGTAGGTAGGTAGATAGATAGATACAGATAGGTAGGTAGGTAGGTAGTTAGATACAGATATGTAGGTAGGTAGATAGATAGATAGAGATAGGTAGGTAGGTAGATTGATAGATAGAGATAGGTAGGTAGGTAGGTAGATAGATAGAGATAGGTAGGTAGGTAGATTGATAGAGATAGGTAGGTAGGTAGATAGATAGATACAGATAGGTAGGTAGGTATATAGATAGATACAGATAGGTAGGTAGGTAGATAGATAGATAGAGATAGGTAGGTAGGTTGATAGATACAGATTGGTAGGTAGGTAGATAGATAGATACAGATAGGTAGGTAGGTAGATTGATAGATAGAGATAGGTAGGTAGATAGATTGATAGATACAGATAGGTAGGTAGGTAGGTAGGTAGGTAGATAGATACAGATAGGTAGGTAGGTAGATAGATAGATAGATAGATAGAGATAGGTAGGTAGGTAGATAGACAGATAGAGATAGGTAGGTAGGTAGATAGATAGATACAGATAGGTAGGTAGATTGATAGATACAGATAGGTAGGTAGGTAGATAGATAGAGATAGGTAGGTAGGTAGGTAGGTAGGTAGATACATAGAGATAGGTAGGTAGGTAGATAGATAGATACAGATAGGTAGGTAGGTAGGTAGTTAGATACAGATATGTAGGTAGGTAGATAGATAGATAGAGATAGGTAGGTAGGTAGATTGATAGATAGAGATAGGTAGGTAGGTAGGTAGATAGATAGAGATAGGTAGGTAGGTAGATTGATAGAGATAGGTAGGTAGGTAGATAGATAGATACAGATAGGTAGGTAGGTATATAGATAGATACAGATATGTAGGTAGGTAGATAGATAGATAGAGATAGGTAGGTAGGTTGATAGATACAGATTGGTAGGTAGGTAGATAGATAGATACAGATAGGTAGGTAGGTAGATTGATAGATAGAGATAGGTAGGTAGGTAGATTGATAGATACAGATAGGTAGGTAGGTAGGTAGGTAGATAGATACAGATAGGTAGGTAGGTAGATTGATAGATAGAGATAGGTAGGTAGGTAGATTGATAGATACAGATAGGTAGGTAGGTAGATAGATAGATACAGATTGGTAGGTAGGTAGATTGATAGATATAGGTAGGTAGGTAGGTAGATAGATAGAGATAGGTAGGTAGGTAGATTGATAGATACAGATAGGTAGGTAGGTAGGTAGGTAGATAGATAGAGATAAGTAGGTAGGTAGATAGATAGATAGAGATAGGTAGGTAGGTAGATAGATAGATACAGACAGGTAGGTAGGTAGATAGATAGATACAGATAGGTAGGTAGGTAGATTGATAGATAGAGATAGGTAGGTAGGTAGGTAGATAGATAGAGATAGGTAGGTAGGTAGATTGATAGAGATAGGTAGGTAGGTAGGTAGGTAGGTAGGTAGATACAGACAGGTAGGTAGGTAGATAGATAGATACAGATAGGTAGGTAGGTAGATTGATAGATAGAGATAGGTAGGTAGGTAGGTAGATAGATAGAGATAGGTAGGTAGATTGATAGAGATAGGTAGGTAGGTAGGTAGGTAGGTAGATAGAGATAGGTAGGTAGGTAGATTGATAGATACAGATAGGTAGGTAGGTTGATTGATAGATAGATAGATAGATAGAGATAGGTAGGTAGGTAGATTGATAGATAGAGATAGGTAGATAGGTAGATAGATAGATACAGATAGGTAGGTAGGTAGATAGATAGAGATAGGTAGGTCAGTAGATAGATAGATAGAGATAGGTAGGTAGGTAGATAGATAGATAGAGATAGGTAGGTAGGTAGATTGATAGATAGAGATAGGTCGGTAGGTAGGTAGATAGATAGAGATAGGTAGGTAGGTAGATTGATAGAGATAGGTAGGTAGGTAGGTAGATAGATAGAGATAGGTAGGTAGGTTGATTGATAGATAGAGATAGGTAGGTAGGTAGATAGATAGATAGATAGATAGATAGATAGATAGATAGATAGATAGATAGATAGATAGATAGATAGATAGATAGATAGATAGATAGAGATAGGTAGGTTGGTAGATTGATAGATACAGATAGGTAGGTAGGTAGATTGATAGATAGAGATAGGTAGGTAGGTAGATAGATAGATAGAGATAGGTAGGTAGGTAGATTGATAGATACAGATAGGTAGGTAGGTAGGTAGATAGATACAGATAGGTAGGTAGGTAGATTGATAGATAGAGATAGGTAGGTAGGTAGATAGATAGATAGAGATACGTAGGTAGGTAGATAGATAGATAGAGATAGGTAGGTAGGTAGGAAGATAGATAGAGATAGGTAGGTAGGTAGATTGATAGATAGAGATAGGTAGGTAGGTAGATAGATAGATAGAGATAGGTAGGTAGGTAGATTGATAGATACAGATTGGTAGGTAGGTAGATAGATAGATACAGATAGGTAGGTAGGTAGATTGATAGATAGAGATAGGTAGGTAGGTAGATTGATAGATACAGATAGGTAGGTAGGTAGATTGATAGATACAGATAGGTAGGTAGGTAGGTAGGTAGATAGATAGATAGAGATAGGTAGGTAGGTAGATAGATAGAGATAGGTAGGTAGGTAGATACATAGAGATAGGTAGGTAGGTTGATAGATAGATACAGATAGGTAGGTAGGTAGGTAGTTAGATACAGATATGTAGGTAGGTAGATAGATAGATAGAGATAGGTAGGTAGGTAGATTGATAGATAGAGATAGGTAGGTAGGAAGGTAGGTAGATAGATAGAGATAGGTAGGTAGGTAGATTGATAGAGATAGGTAGGTAGGTAGATAGATAGATACAGATAGGTAGGTAGGTATATAGATAGATACAGATAGGTAGGTAGGTAGATAGATAGAGATAGGTAGGTAGGTAGGTAGATAGATACAGATATGTAGGTAGGTAGATAGATAGATAGAGATAGGTAGGTAGGTAGATTGATAGATACAGATTGGTAGGTAGGTAGATAGATAGATACAGATAGGTAGGTAGGTAGATTGATAGATAGAGATAGGTAGGTAGGTAGATTGATAGATACAGATAGGTAGGTAGGTAGGTAGATAGATACAGATAGGTAGGTAGGTAGATTGATAGATAGAGATAGGTAGGTAGGTAGATTGATAGATACAGATAGGTAGGTAGGTAGATAGATAGATACAGATTGGTAGGTAGGTAGATTGATAGATATAGGTAGGTAGGTAGGTAGATAGATAGAGATAGGTAGGTAGGTAGATTGATAGATACAGATAGGTAGGTAGGTAGGTAGATAGATAGAGATAAGTAGGTAGGTAGATAGATAGATAGAGATAGGTAGGTAGGTAGATAGATAGATACAGACAGGTAGGTAGGTAGATAGATAGATACAGATAGGTAGGTAGGTAGATTGATAGATAGAGATAGGTAGGTAGGTAGATAGATAGAGATAGGTAGGTAGGTAGATTGATAGAGATAGGTAGGTAGGTAGGTAGGTAGATACAGACAGGTAGGTAGGTAGATAGATAGATACAGATAGGTAGGTAGGTAGATTGATAGATAGAGATAGGTAGGTAGGTAGGTAGATAGATAGAGATAGGTAGGTAGATTGATAGAGATAGGTAGGTAGGTAGGTAGATAGATAGAGATAGGTAGGTAGGTAGATTGATAGATACAGATAGGTAGGTAGCTTGATTGATAGATAGAGATAGGTAGGTAGGTAGATAGATAGAGATAGGTATGTAGGTAGATTGATAGATACAGATAGGTAGGTAGGTAGATAGATAGATAGATAGAGATAGGTAGGTAGGTAGATTGATAGATAGAGATAGGTAGATAGGTAGATAGATAGATACAGATAGGTAGGTAGGTAGATAGATAGAGATAGGTAGGTCAGTAGATAGATAGATAGAGATAGGTAGGTAGGTAGATAGATAGATAGAGATAGGTAGGTAGGTAGATTGATAGATAGAGATAGGTCGGTAGGTAGGTAGATAGATAGAGATAGGTAGGTAGGTAGATTGATAGAGATAGGTAGGTAGGTAGGTAGATAGATAGAGATAGGTAGGTAGGTTGATTGATAGATAGAGATAGGTAGGTAGGTAGATAGATAGATAGAGATAGGTAGATAGGTAGATAGATATATACAGATAGGTAGGTAGGTAGATAGATAGATAGAGATAGGTAGGTAGGTAGATAGATAGAGATAGGTAGGTAGGTAGATAGATAGATAGAGATAGGTAGGTAGATTGATAGATACAGATAGGTAGGTAGGTAGATAGATAGATACAGATAGGTAGGTAGGTAGATTGATAGAGATAGGTAGGTAGGTAGATTGATAGATACAGATAGGTAGGTAGGTAGATAGATAGATAGAGATAGGTAGGTAGGTAGATTGATAGATAGAGATAACTAGGTAGGTAGGTAGATAGATAGAGATACGTAGGTAGGTAGATAGATAGATAGAGATAGGTAGGTAGGTAGGAAGATAGATAGAGATAGGTAGGTAGGTAGATTGATAGATAGAGATAGGTAGGTAGGTAGATAGATAGAGATAGGTAGGTAGGTAGGTAGATAGATAGAGATAGGTAGGTAGGTAGATTGATAGAGATAGGTAGGTAGGTAGATAGATAGATAGAGATAGGTAGGTAGGTAGATTTATAGATAGAGATAAGTAGGTAGGTAGGTAGATAGATAGAGAAATGTAGGTAGGTAGATAGATAGATAGAAATAGGTAGGTAGGTAGATTGACAGATACAGATAGGAAGGTAGGTAGATAGATAGATAGAGATAGGTAGGTAGGTAGATAGATAGATAGAGATAGGTAGGTAGGTAGATAGATAGATACAGATAGGTAGGTAGGTAGGTAGATAGATACAGTTATGTAGGTAGGTAGATAGATAGATACAGATAGGTAGGTATGTAGATTGATAGATAGAGATAGGTAGGTAGGTAGGTAGATAGATAGAGATAGGTAGGTAGGTAGATTGATAGAGATAGGTAGGTAGGTAGATAGATAGATACAGATAGGTAGGTAGGTAGATAGATAGATACAGATAGGTAGGTAGGTAGATAGATAGATAGAGATAGGTAGGTAGGTAGGTAGATAGATACAGATATGTAGGTAGGTAGATAGATAGATAGAGATAGGTAGGTAGGTAGATTGATAGATACAGATAGGTAGGTAGGTAGATTGATGGATAGAGATAGGTAGGTAGGTAGATTGATAGATACAGATAGATAGGTAGGTAGATAGATAGATACAGATAGGTAGGTAGGTAGATTGATAGATAGAGATAGGTAGGTAGGTAGATTGATAGATACAGATAGGTAGGTAGGTAGATAGATAGATACAAATAGGTAGGTAGGTAGATTGATAGATAGAGATAGGTAGGTAGGTAGATTGATAGATACAGATAGGTAGGTAGGTAGGTAGGTAGATAGATACAGATAGAAAGGTAGGTAGATTGATAGATAGAGATCGGTAGGTAGGTAGATAGGTAGATAGATAGAGATAGGTATGTAGGTAGATTGATAGATACAGATAGGTAGGTAGGTAGGTATAGATAGAGATAGGTAGGTAGGTAGATTGATAGATACAGATAGGTAGGTAGGTAGATAGATAGATAGAGATAGGTAGGTGGGTAGATAGACAGATAGAGATAGGTAGGTAGGTAGATAGATAGATAGAGATAGGTAGGTAGGTATGTAGATAGATAGAGATAGGTAGATAGGTAGGTAGATAGATAGAGATAGGTAGGTAGGTAGGTAGATAGATACAGATAGATAGGTAGATTGATAGAGATAGGTAGGTAGGTAGATTGATAGATAGAGATAGGTAGGTAGGTAGATAGATAGATAGAGATAGGTAGGTAGGTAGATAGATAGAGATAGGTAGGTAGGTAGATAGATAGATAGATAGAGATAGGTAGGTAGATTGATAGATACAGATAGGTAGGTAGGTAGATAGATAGATACAGATAGGTAGGTAGGTAGATTGATAGATAGAGATAGGTAGGTAGGTAGATTGATAGATACAGATAGGTAGGTAGGTAGATAGATAGATAGAGATAGGTAGGTAGGTAGATTGATAGATAGAGATAACTAGGTAGGTAGGTAGATAGATAGAGATACGTAGGTAGGTAGATAGATAGATAGAGATAGGTAGGTAGGTAGGAAGATAGATAGAGATAGGTAGGTAGGTAGATTGATAGATAGAGATAGGTAGGTAGGTAGATAGATAGAGATAGGTAGGTAGGTAGGTAGATAGATAGAGATAGGTAGGTAGGTAGATTGATAGAGATAGGTAGGTAGGTAGATAGATAGATAGAGATAGGTAGGTAGGTAGATTTATAGATAGAGATAAGTAGGTAGGTAGGTAGATAGATAGAGAAAGGTAGGTAGGTAGATAGATAGATAGAGATAGGTAGGTAGGTAGATTGACAGATACAGATAGGAAGGTAGGTAGATAGATAGATAGAGATAGGTAGGTAGGTAGATAGATAGATAGAGATAGGTAGGTAGGTAGATAGATAGATACAGATAGGTAGGTAGGTAGGTAGATAGATACAGTTATGTAGGTAGGTAGATAGATAGATAGAGATAGGTAGGTATGTAGATTGATAGATAGAGATAGGTAGGTAGGTAGGTAGATAGATAGAGATAGGTAGGTAGGTAGATTGATAGAGATAGGTAGGTAGGTAGATAGATAGATACAGATAGGTAGGTAGGTAGATAGATAGATACAGATAGGTAGGTAGGTAGATAGATAGATAGAGATAGGTAGGTAGGTAGATAGATACAGATATGTAGGTAGGTAGATAGATAGATAGAGATAGGTAGGTAGGTAGATTGATAGATACAGATAGGTAGGTAGGTAGATTGATGGATAGAGATAGGTAGGTAGGTAGATTGATAGATACAGATAGATAGGTAGGTAGATAGATAGATACAGATAGGTAGGTAGGTAGATTGATAGATAGAGATAGGTAGGTAGGTAGATTGATAGATACAGATAGGTAGGTAGGTAGATAGATAGATACAAATAGGTAGGTAGTTAGATTGATAGATAGAGATAGGTAGGTAGGTAGATTGATAGATACAGATAGGTAGGTAGGTAGGTAGATAGATACAGATAGAAAGGTAGGTAGATTGATAGATAGAGATCGGTAGGTAGGTAGATAGGTAGATAGATAGAGATAGGTATGTAGGTAGATTGATAGATACAGATAGGTAGGTAGGTAGGTATAGATAGAGATAGGTAGGTAGGTAGATTGATAGATACAGATAGGTAGGTAGGTAGATAGATAGATAGAGATAGGTAGGTGGGTAGATAGACAGATAGAGATAGGTAGGTAGGTAGATAGATAGATAGAGATAGGTAGGTAGGTATGTAGATAGATAGAGATAGGTAGATAGGTAGGTAGATAGATAGAGATAGGTAGGTAGGTAGGTAGATAGATACAGATAGGTAGGTCGATTGATAGAGATAGGTATGTAGGTAGATTGTTAGATAGAGATAGGTAGGTAGGTAGATAGATAGATAGAGATAGGTAGGTAGGTAGATAGATAGATAGATAGAGATAGGTAGGTAGGTAGATTGATAGATACAGATAGTTAGGTAGGTAGATATATAGATAGATAGAGATAGGTAGGTAGGTAGATAGATAGATAGAGATAGGTAGTTAGGTAGAGAGATAGATACAGATAGGTAGGTAGGTAGGTAGATAGATACAGATATGTAGGTAGGTAGATAGATAGATAGATAGATAGATAGATAGATAGATAGATAGATAGATAGATAGATAGATAGATAGGTAGGTAGGTAGATTGATAGATAGAGATAGGTAGGTAGGTAGGTAGATAGATAGAGATAGGTAGGTAGGTAGATTGATAGAGATAGGTAGGTAGGTAGATAGATAGATAGAGATAGGTAGGTAGGTAGATAGATAGATACAGATAGGTAGGTAGGTATATAGATAGATACAGATAGGTAGATAGGTAGATAGATAGATAGTGATAGGTAGGTAGGTAGGTAGATAGATACAGATATGTAGGTAGGTAGATAGATAGAGATAGGTAGGTAGGTAGATTGATAGATACAGATAGGTAGGTAGGTAGATAGATAGATACAGATAGGTAGGTAGGTAGATTGATAGATACAGATAGGTAGGTAGGTAGATAGATACAGATAGGTAGGTAGGTAGATTGATAGATAGAGATAGGTAGGTAGGTAGGTAGATAGATAGAGATAGGTAGGTAGGTAGATAGATAGATAGAGATAGGTAGGTAGGTAGATAGATAGATAGATAGAGATAGGTAGGTAGGTAGGTAGATTGATAGAGACAGATAGGTAGGTAGGTAGATAGATACAGATAGGTAGGTAGGTAGATTGATAGATAGAGATAGGTAGGTAGGTAGGTAGATAGATAGAGATAGGTAGGTAGGTAGATAGATAGATAGAGATAGGTAGGTAGGTAGATAGATAGATAGATAGAGATAGGTAGGTAGATAGGTAGATAGATAGAGATAGGTAAGTAGGTAGGTAGATAGATACAGATAGGTAGGTAGGTAGATTGATAGATAGAGATAGGTAGGTACGTAGATTGATAGATAGAGATAGGTAGGTAGGTAGATAGATAGATACAGATAGGTAGGTAGGTAGATAGATAGATACAGATAGGTAGGTAGGTAGATTGATAGATACAGATAGGTAGGTAGGTAGATAGATAGAGATAGGTAGGTAGGTAGGTAGATAGATAGATACAGATAGGTAGGTAGGTAGATAGATAGATAGAGATAGGTAGGTAGGTAGGTAGATAGATACAGATATGTAGGTAGGTAGGTAGATAGATAGAGATAGGTAGGTAGGTAGATAGATAGAGATAGGTAGGTAGGTAGATTGATAGAGATAGGTAGGTAGGTAGATAGATAGATAGAGATAGGTAGGTAGGTAGATTGATAGATAGCGATAGGTAGGTAGGTAGGTAGATAGATAGAGATAGGTAGGTAGGTAGGTAGATAGATAGATAGATAGAGATAGGTAGGTAGTTAGATTGATAGATACAGATAGGTCGGTAGGTAGATAGATAGATAGAGATAGGTAGGTAGGTAGATTGATAGATAGAGATAGGTAGGTAGGTAGGTAGATAGATAGAGATAGGTAGGTAGGTAGATTGATAGATACAGATAGGTAGGTAGGTAGAATGATAGATAGAGATAGGTAGGCGGGTAGGTAGATAGATAGAGATAGGTAGGTAGGTAGATTGATAGAGATAGGTAGGTAGGTAGGTAGATAATAGAGATAGGTAGGTAGGTAGATTGATAGATACAGATAGGTAAGTATGTAGATAGATAGATACAGATAGGTAGGTAGGTAGATAGATAGATAGAGAAAGGTAGGTAGGTAGATTGATAGATAAAGATAGGAAGGTAGGTAGATTGATAGATAGAGATAGGTAGGTAGGTAGATAGATAGATACAGATAGGTAGGTAGGTAGATTGATAGATAGAGATAGGTAGGTAGGTAGATAGATAGATAAGATAGGTAGGTAGGTAGATAGATAGATAGAGATAGGTAGATAGGTATATAGATAGATAAGATAGGTAGGTAGGTAGATTGATAGATAGAGATAGGTAGGTAGGTAGATAGATTGATAGAGATAGGTAGGTAGGTAGATAGATAGATAGAGATAGGTAGGTAGGTAGATTGATAGAGATAGGTAGGTAGGTAGGTAAATAGATAGAGATAGGTAGGTAGGTAGATTGATAGATACAGATAGGTAGGTAGGTAGATTGATAGATAGAGATAGGTAGGTAGGTAGATAGATAGATAGAGATAGGTAGGTAGGTAGATTGATAGATAAAGATAGGTAGGTAGGTAGATAGATAGAGGTAGGTAGGTAGGTAGATATATAGATACAGATATGTAGGTAGATAGATAGAGATAGGGTAGGTAGGTAGATTGATAGATAAGATAGGTAGTTAGGTAGATAGATAGATAGATAAAGGTAGGTAGGTAGGTAGATAGATAGAGATAGGTAGGTAGGTAGGTAGATAGATAGAGATAGGTAGGTAGGTAGGTAGATAGATAGAGATAAGTAGGTAGGTAGATTGATAGATAGAGATAGGTAGGTAGGTAGATAGATAGATAGAGATAGGTAGGTAGGTAGATAGATAGATAGAGATAGGTAGGTAGGAAGATTGATAGATAAAGATAGGTAGGTAGGTAGATAGATAGATACAGATAGGTAGGTAGGTAGATTGATAGAGATAGGTAGGTAGGTAGATAGATAGATAGTAGATAGAGATAGGTAGGTAGGTAGGTAGATAGAGATAGGTAGGTAGGTAGATAGATAGATAGATAGATAGAGATAGGTGGGTAGGTAGATTGATAGATAAGATAGGTAGGTAGGTAGATAGATAGAGATGGGTAGGTAGGTAGATAGATAGATAAAGATATGTAGGTAGGTAGATAGATTGAGAAGATAGGTAGGTAGGTAGGTAGATAGATACAGATATGTAGGTAGGTAGATAGATAGATAGAGATAGGTAGGTAGGTAGATTGATAGATAGAGATAGGTAGGTAGGTAGGTAGATAGATAGAGATAGGTAGGTAGGTAGATTGATAGATACAGATAGGTAGGTAGGTAGATTGATAGATAAGATAGGTAGGTAGGTAGATTGATAGAGATAGGTAGGTAGGTAGATAGATAGATAGAGATAGGTAGGTAGGTAGGTAGATTGATAGAGATAGGTAGGTAGGTAGTAGATAGTAGATAGATAGAGATAGGTAGGTAGGTAGATTGATTAGATAGATAGGTAGGTAGGTAGGTAGATAGAGTTAGGTAGGTAGGTAGATAGATTAGATAGAGATAGGTAGGTAGGTTTATAGATAGAGACAGATAGGTAGGTAGGTAGGTAGATAGATACAGATATGTAGGTAGGTAGATAGATAGATAGAGATAGGTAGGTAGGTAGATTGATAGATAGAGATAGGTAGGTAGGTAGGTAGATAGATAGAGTAGGTAGGTAGGTAGGTAGATAGATAGATAGATAGAGATGGTAGGTAGTTAGATTGATAGATACAGATAGGTAGGTAGGTAGATAGATAGATAGAGATAGGTAGGTAGGTAGATTGATAGATAGAGATAGGTAGGTAGGTAGGTAGATAGATCAGAGATAGGTAGGTAGGTAGGTAGATAGATAGAGATAGGTAGGTAGGTAGATTGATAGATAAGATAGGTAGGTAGGTAGATTGATAGATAGAGATAGGTAGGAGGGTAGGTAGATAGATAGAGATAGGTAGGTAGGTAGATTGATAGAGATAGGTAGGTAGGTAGGTAGGTAGATAGATAGAGATAGGTAGGTAGGTAGATTGATAGATACAGATAGGTAGGTAGGTAGATAGATAGATACAGATAGGTAGGTAGGTAGATAGATAGATAGAGATAGGTAGGTAGGTAGATTGATAGATACAGATAGGAAGGTAGGTAGATTGATAGATAGAGATAGGTAGGTAGGTAGATAGATAGATACAGATAGGTAGGTAGGTAGATTGATAGATAGAGATAGGTAGGTAGGTAGATAGATAGATAGAGATAGGTAGGTAGGTAGATAGATAGATAGAGATAGGTAGATAGGTATATAGATAGATACGATAGGTAGGTAGGTAGATTGATAGATAGAGATAGGTAGGTAGGTAGATTGATAGATAGAGATAGGTAGGTAGGTAGGTAGATAGATAGAGATAGGTAGGTAGGTAGATTGATAGAGATATGTAGGTAGGTAGGTAAATAGATAGAGATAGGTAGGTAGGTAGGATGATAGATACAGATAGGTAGGTAGGTAGATTGATAGATAGAGATAGGTAGGTAGGTAGAT
>JAKSXO010000276.1:0-87500 GCA_024509115.1 Crotalus helleri
TCTATCTATCTATCTACCTACCTACCTATCTCTATCTATCTACCTACCTACATATCTGTATCTATATATCTACCTACCTACCTATCTCTATCTATCTATCTACCTACCTACCTATCTCTATCAATCTACCTACCTACCTATCTCTATCTATCTATCTACCTACCTACATATCTGTATCTATCTACCTACCTACCTATCTGTATCTATCTATCTACCTACCTACCTATCTCTATCTATCTATCTACCTACCTACCTATCTCTATCTATCTACCTACCTACCTACCTATCTGTATCTATCAATCTACCTACCTACCTATCTGTATCTATCTATCTACCTACCTACCTATCTGAATCTATCTATCTACCTACCTACCTATCTCTATCTATCTACCTACCTACCTACCTATCTCTATCTATCTATCTACCTACCTACCTATCTGTATCTATCTATTTACCTATCTACCTATCTCTATCTATCTATCTACATACCTACCTATCTCTATCTATCTATCTACCTACCTACCTATCTCTATCTATCTATCTACCTACCTAACTATCTCTATCTATCAATCTACCTACCTACCTATCTGTATCTATCAATCTACTTACCTACCTATCTCTATCTATCAATCTACCTACCTACCTATCTGTATCTATCAATCTACCTACCTACCTATCTCTATCTATCTACCTACCTACCTACCTATCTCTATCTATCAATCTACCTACCTACCTATCTGTATCTATCAATCTACCTACCTACCTATCTCTATCTATCTACCTACCTACCTACCTATCTCTATCAATCTACCTACCTACCTACCTATCTCTATCAATCTACCTACCTACCTATCTCTATCTATCAATCTACCTACCTACCTATCTGTATCTATCTATCTACCTACCTACCTATCTGTATCTATCTATCTACCTACCTACCTATCTCTATCTATCTACCTACCTACCTACCTATCTCTATCTATCAATCTACCTACCTACCTATCTCTATCTATCTACCTACCTACATATCTGTATCTATATATCTACCTACCTACCTATCTCTATCTATCTATCTACCTACCTACCTATCTCTATCAATCTACCTACCTACCTATCTCTATCTATCTATCTACCTACCTACATATCTGTATCTATCTACCTACCTACCTACCTATCTGTATCTATCTATCTACCTACCTACCTATCTCTATCTATCAATCTACCTACCTACCTATCTCTATCTATCTACCTACCTACCTACCTACCTATCTGTATCTATCAATCTACCTACCTACCTATCTGTATCTATCTATCTACCTACCTACCTATCTGAATCTATCTATCTACCTACCTACCTATCTCTATCTATCTACCTACCTACCTACCTATCTCTATCTGTCTATCTACCTACCTACCTATCTGTATCTATCTATTTACCTATCTACCTATCTCTATCTATCTATCTACCTACCTACCTATCTCTATCTATCTATCTACCTACCTACCTATCTCTATCTATCTATCTACCTACCTAACTATCTCTATCTATCAATCTACCTACCTACCTATCTGTATCTATCAATCTACCTACCTACCTATCTCTATCTATCTATCTACCTACCTACATATCTGTATCTATCTACCTACCTACCTACCTATCTGTATCTATCTATCTACCTACCTACCTATCTCTATCTATCTATCTACCTACCTACCTATCTCTATCTATCTACCTACCTACCTACCTATCTGTATCTATCAATCTACCTACCTACCTATCTGTATCTATCTATCTACCTACCTACCTATCTGAATCTATCTATCTACCTACCTACCTATCTCTATCTATCTACCTACCTACCTACCTATCTCTATCTATCTATCTACCTGCCTACCTATCTGTATCTATCTATTTACCTATCTACCTATCTCTATCTATCTATCTACCTACCTACCTATCTCTATCTATCTATCTACCTACCTACCTATCTCTATCTATCTATCTACCTACCTAACTATCTCTATCTATCAATCTACCTACCTACCTATCTGTATCTATCAATCTACCTACCTACGTATCTCTATCTACCTACCTACCTACCTACCTATCTCTATCTATCAATCTACCTACCTACCTATCTGTATCTATCAATCTACCTACCTACCTATCTCTATCTATCTACCTACCTACCTACCTATCTCTATCAATCTACCTACCTACCTATCTCTATCAATCTACCTACCTACCTATCTCTATCTATCAATCTACCTACCTACCTATCTGTATCTATCTATCTACCTACCTACCTATCTGTATCTATCTATCTACCTACCTACCTATCTCTATCTATCTATCTACCTACCTACCTATCTCTATCTATCTACCTACCTACCTACCTATCTCTATCTATCAATCTACCTACCTACCTATCTCTATCTATCTATCTACCTACCTATCTCTATCTATCTATCTACCTACCTACCTATCTCTATCTATCTACCTACCTACCTACCTATCTCTATCTATCAATCTACCTACCAACCTATCTCTATCTATCTATCTACCTACCTACCTATCTCTATCTATCAATCTACCTACCTACCTATCTCTATCTATCAATCTACCTACCTACCTATCTGTATCTATCTACCTACCTACCTATCTGTATCTATCTATCTACCTACCTATCTCTATCTATCTATCTACCTACCTACCTACCTACCTATCTCTATCTATCTATCTACCTACCTACCTATCTCTATCTATCTATCTACCTACCTACCTATCTGTATCTATCTATCTACCTACCTAGCTATCTCTATCTATCTATCTATCTACCTACCTACCTATCTCTATCTATCTATCTATCTACCTACCCACCTATCTGTATTTATCTATCTACCTACCTATCTCTATCTATCTATCTACCTACCTACCTATCTCTATCTATCTATCTACCTACCTACCTATCTCTACCTATCTCTATCAATCTACCTACCTACCTATCTCTATCTATCTACCTACCTACCTACCTACCTATCTCTATCTATCTATCTACCTACCTAACTATCTCTATCTATCAATCTACCTACCTACCTATCTGTATCTATCAATCTACCTACCTACCTATCTCTATCTATCTACCTACCTACCTACCTATCTCTATCTATCAATCTACCTACCTACCTATCTGTATCTATCAATCTACCTACCTACCTATCTCTATCTATCTACCTACCTACCTACCTATCTCTATCAATCTACCTACCTACCTACCTATCTCTATCAATCTACCTACCTACCTATCTCTATCTATCAATCTACCTACCTACCTATCTGTATCTATCTATCTACCTACCTACCTATCTGTATCTATCTATCTACCTACCTACCTATCTGTATCTATCTATCTACCTACCTACCTATCTCTATCTATCTATCTACCTACCTACCTATCTCTATCTATCTACCTACCTACATATCTGTATCTATATATCTACCTACCTACCTATCTCTATCTATCTATCTACCTACCTACCTATCTCTATCAATCTACCTACCTACCTATCTCTATCTATCTATCTACCTACCTACATATCTGTATCTATCTACCTACCTACCTACCTATCTGTATCTATCTATCTACCTACCTACCTATCTCTATCTATCTATCTACCTACCTACCTATCTCTATCTATCTACCTACCTACCTACCTATCTGTATCTATCAATCTACCTACCTACCTATCTGTATCTATCTATCTACCTACCTACCTATCTGAATCTATCTATCTACCTACCTACCTATCTCTATCTATCTACCTACCTACCTACCTATCTCTATCTATCTATCTACCTACCTACCTATCTGTATCTATCTATTTACCTATCTACCTATCTCTATCTATCTATCTACATACCTACCTATCTCTATCTATCTATCTACCTACCTACCTATCTCTATCTATCAATCTACCTACCTACCTATCTGTATCTATCAATCTACTTACCTACCTATCTCTATCTATCAATCTACCTACCTACCTATCTGTATCTATCAATCTACCTACCTACCTATCTCTATCTATCTACCTACCTACCTACCTATCTCTATCTATCAATCTACCTACCTACCTATCTGTATCTATCAATCTACCTACCTACCTATCTCTATCTATCTACCTACCTACCTACCTATCTCTATCAATCTACCTACCTACCTACCTACCTATCTCTATCAATCTACCTACCTACCTATCTCTATCTATCAATCTACCTACCTACCTATCTGTATCTATCTATCTACCTACCTACCTATCTGTATCTATCTATCTACCTACCTACCTATCTCTATCTATCTACCTACTTACCTACCTATCTCTATCTATCAATCTACCTACCTACCTATCTCTATCTATCTACCTACCTACATATCTGTATCTATATATCTACCTACCTACCTATCTCTATCTATCTATCTACCTACCTACCTATCTCTATCAATCTACCTACCTACCTATCTCTATCTATCTATCTACCTACCTACATATCTGTATCTATCTACCTACCTACCTACCTATCTGTATCTATCTATCTACCTACCTACCTATCTCTATCTATCTATCTACCTACCTACCTATCTCTATCTATCTACCTACCTACCTACCTACCTATCTGTATCTATCAATCTACCTACCTACCTATCTGTATCTATCTATCTACCTACCTACCTATCTGAATCTATCTATCTACCTACCTACCTATCTCTATCTATCTACCTACCTACCTACCTATCTCTATCTGTCTATCTACCTACCTACCTATCTGTATCTATCTATTTACCTATCTACCTATCTCTATCTATCTATCTACCTACCTACCTATCTCTATCTATCTATCTACCTACCTACCTATCTCTATCTATCTATCTACCTACCTAACTATCTCTATCTATCAATCTACCTACCTACCTATCTGTATCTATCAATCTACCTACCTACCTATCTCTATCTATCTATCTACCTACCTACATATCTGTATCTATCTACCTACCTACCTATCTGTATCTATCTATCTACCTACCTACCTATCTCTATCTATCTATCTACCTACCTACCTATCTCTATCTATCTACCTACCTACCTACCTATCTGTATCTATCAATCTACCTACCTACCTATCTGTATCTATCTATCTACCTACCTACCTATCTGAATCTATCTATCTACCTACCTACCTATCTCTATCTATCTACCTACCTACCTACCTATCTCTATCTATCTATCTACCTGCCTACCTATCTGTATCTATCTATTTACCTATCTACCTATCTCTATCTATCTATCTACCTACCTACCTATCTCTATCTATCTATCTACCTACCTACCTATCTCTATCTATCTATCTACCTACCTAACTATCTCTATCTATCAATCTACCTACCTACCTATCTGTATCTATCAATCTACCTACCTACGTATCTCTATCTACCTACCTACCTACCTACCTATCTCTATCTATCAATCTACCTACCTACCTATCTGTATCTATCAATCTACCTACCTACCTATCTCTATCTATCTACCTACCTACCTACCTATCTCTATCAATCTACCTACCTACCTATCTCTATCAATCTACCTACCTACCTATCTCTATCTATCAATCTACCTACCTACCTATCTGTATCTATCTATCTACCTACCTACCTATCTGTATCTATCTATCTACCTACCTACCTATCTGTATCTATCTATCTACCTACCTACCTATCTCTATCTATCTATCTACCTACCTACCTATCTCTATCTATCTACCTACCTACATATCTGTATCTATATATCTACCTACCTACCTATCTCTATCTATCTATCTACCTACCTACCTATCTCTATCAATCTACCTACCTACCTATCTCTATCTATCTATCTACCTACCTACATATCTGTATCTATCTACCTACCTACCTACCTATCTGTATCTATCTATCTACCTACCTACCTATCTCTATCTATCTATCTACCTACCTACCTATCTCTATCTATCTACCTACCTACCTACCTATCTGTATCTATCAATCTACCTACCTACCTATCTGTATCTATCTATCTACCTACCTACCTATCTGAATCTATCTATCTACCTACCTACCTATCTCTATCTATCTACCTACCTACCTACCTATCTCTATCTATCTATCTACCTACCTACCTATCTGTATCTATCTATTTACCTATCTACCTATCTCTATCTATCTATCTACATACCTACCTATCTCTATCTATCTATCTACCTACCTACCTATCTCTATCTATCAATCTACCTACCTACCTATCTGTATCTATCAATCTACTTACCTACCTATCTCTATCTATCAATCTACCTACCTACCTATCTGTATCTATCAATCTACCTACCTACCTATCTCTATCTATCTACCTACCTACCTACCTATCTCTATCTATCAATCTACCTACCTACCTATCTGTATCTATCAATCTACCTACCTACCTATCTCTATCTATCTACCTACCTACCTACCTATCTCTATCAATCTACCTACCTACCTACCTACCTATCTCTATCAATCTACCTACCTACCTATCTCTATCTATCAATCTACCTACCTACCTATCTGTATCTATCTATCTACCTACCTACCTATCTGTATCTATCTATCTACCTACCTACCTATCTCTATCTATCTACCTACTTACCTACCTATCTCTATCTATCAATCTACCTACCTACCTATCTCTATCTATCTACCTACCTACATATCTGTATCTATATATCTACCTACCTACCTATCTCTATCTATCTATCTACCTACCTACCTATCTCTATCAATCTACCTACCTACCTATCTCTATCTATCTATCTACCTACCTACATATCTGTATCTATCTACCTACCTACCTACCTATCTGTATCTATCTATCTACCTACCTACCTATCTCTATCTATCTATCTACCTACCTACCTATCTCTATCTATCTACCTACCTACCTACCTACCTATCTGTATCTATCAATCTACCTACCTACCTATCTGTATCTATCTATCTACCTACCTACCTATCTGAATCTATCTATCTACCTACCTACCTATCTCTATCTATCTACCTACCTACCTACCTATCTCTATCTGTCTATCTACCTACCTACCTATCTGTATCTATCTATTTACCTATCTACCTATCTCTATCTATCTATCTACCTACCTACCTATCTCTATCTATCTATCTACCTACCTACCTATCTCTATCTATCTATCTACCTACCTAACTATCTCTATCTATCAATCTACCTACCTACCTATCTGTATCTATCAATCTACCTACCTACCTATCTCTATCTATCTATCTACCTACCTACATATCTGTATCTATCTACCTACCTACCTATCTGTATCTATCTATCTACCTACCTACCTATCTCTATCTATCTATCTACCTACCTACCTATCTCTATCTATCTACCTACCTACCTACCTATCTGTATCTATCAATCTACCTACCTACCTATCTGTATCTATCTATCTACCTACCTACCTATCTGAATCTATCTATCTACCTACCTACCTATCTCTATCTATCTACCTACCTACCTACCTATCTCTATCTATCTATCTACCTGCCTACCTATCTGTATCTATCTATTTACCTATCTACCTATCTCTATCTATCTATCTACCTACCTACCTATCTCTATCTATCTATCTACCTACCTACCTATCTCTATCTATCTATCTACCTACCTAACTATCTCTATCTATCAATCTACCTACCTACCTATCTGTATCTATCAATCTACCTACCTACGTATCTCTATCTACCTACCTACCTACCTACCTATCTCTATCTATCAATCTACCTACCTACCTATCTGTATCTATCAATCTACCTACCTACCTATCTCTATCTATCTACCTACCTACCTACCTATCTCTATCAATCTACCTACCTACCTATCTCTATCAATCTACCTACCTACCTATCTCTATCTATCAATCTACCTACCTACCTATCTGTATCTATCTATCTACCTACCTACCTATCTGTATCTATCTATCTACCTACCTACCTATCTCTATCTATCTATCTACCTACCTACCTATCTCTATCTATCTACCTACCTACCTACCTATCTCTATCTATCAATCTACCTACCTACCTATCTCTATCTATCTATCTACCTACCTATCTCTATCTATCTATCTACCTACCTACCTATCTCTATCTATCTACCTACCTACCTACCTATCTCTATCTATCAATCTACCTACCAACCTATCTCTATCTATCTATCTACCTACCTACCTATCTCTATCTATCAATCTACCTACCTACCTATCTCTATCTATCAATCTACCTACCTACCTATCTGTATCTATCTATCTACCTACCTACCTATCTGTATCTATCTATCTACCTACCTATCTTTATCTATCTATCTACCTACCTACCTACCTATCTCTATCTATCTATCTACCTACCTACCTATCTCTATCTATCTATCTACCTACCTACCTATCTGTATCTATCTATCTACCTACCTACCTATCTCTATCTATCTATCTATCTACCTACCTACCTATCTCTATCTATCTATCTATCTACCTACCCACCTATCTGTATTTATCTATCTACCTACCTATCTCTATCTATCTATCTACCTACCTACCTATCTCTATCTATCTATCTACCTACCTACCTATCTCTACCTATCTCTATCAATCTACCTACCTACCTATCTCTATCTATCTACCTACCTACCTACCTACCTATCTCTATCTATCAATCTACCTACCTACCTATCTGTATCTATCAATCTACCTACCTACCTATCTCTATCTATCTATCTACCTACCTATCTCTATCTATCTATCTACCTACCCACCTATCTCTATCTATCTACCTACCTACCTACCTATCTCTATCTATCAATCTACCTACCAACCTATCTCTATCTATCTATCTACCTACCTACCTATCTCTATCTATCAATCTACCTACCTACCTATCTCTATCTATCAATCTACCTACCTACCTATCTGTATCTATCTATCTACCTACCTATCTCTATCTATCTATCTACCTACCTACCTACCTATCTCTATCTATCTATCTACCTACCTACCTATCTCTATCTATCTATCTACCTACCTACCTATCTGTATCTATCTATCTACCTACCTACCTATCTCTATCTATCTATCTATCTACCTACCTACCTACCTATCTCTATCTATCTATCTATCTACCTACCCACCTATCTGTATTTATCTATCTACCTACCTATCTCTATCTATCTATCTACCTACCTACCTATCTCTATCTATCTATCTATCTACCTACCTACCTATCTCTACCTATCTCTATCAATCTACCTACCTACCTATCTCTATCTATCTACCTACCTACCTACCTACCTATCTCTATCTATCAATCTACCTACCTACCTATCTGTATCTATCTATCTACCTACCTACCTATCTGTATCTATCTATCTACCTACCTACCTATCTCTATCTATCTACCTACCTACCTATCTCTATCTATCAATCTACCTACCTACCTATCTCTATCTATCTATCTTCCTACCTACCTATCTGTATCTATCAATCTACCTACCTACCTATCTGTATCTATCTATCTACCTACCTACCTATCTCTATCTATCTATCTATCTATCTACCTACCTATCTCTATCTATCTATCTATCTATCTATCTATCTATCTATCTATCTATCTATCTACCTACCTACCTACCTATCTCTATCTATCTATCTACCTACCTAACTATCTCTATCTATCAATCTACCTACCTACCTATCTGTATCTATCAATCTACCTACCTACCTATCTCTATCTATCTAGTTACCTACCTACCTATCTCTATCTATCAATCTACCTACCTACCTATCTGTATCTATCAATCTAGCTACCTACCTATCTCTATCTATCTACCTTCCTACCTACCTATCTCTATCAATCTACATACCTACCTATCTCTATCTATCTACCTACCTATCTCTATCTATCTATCTACCTACCTACCTACCTATCTCTATCTATCTATCTACCTACCTACCTATCTCTATCTATCTATCTACCTACCTACCTATCTGTATCTATCTATCTACCTACCTACCTATCTCTATCTATCTATCTATCTACCTACCTACCTACCTATCTCTATCTATCTATCTATCTACCTACCCACCTATCTGTATTTATCTATCTACCTACCTATCTCTATCTATCTATCTACCTACCTACCTATCTCTATCTATCTATCTATCTACCTACCTACCTATCTCTACCTATCTCTATCAATCTACCTACCTACCTATCTCTATCTATCTGCCTACCTACCTACCTACCTATCTCTATCTATCAATCTACCTACCTACCTATCTGTATCTATCTATCTACCTACCTACCTATCTGTATCTATCTATCTACCTACCTACCTATCTCTATCTATCTACCTACCTACCTATCTCTATCTATCAATCTACCTACCTACCTATCTCTATCTATCTATCTTCCTACCTACCTATCTGTATCTATCAATCTACCTACCTACCTATCTGTATCTATCTATCTACCTACCTACCTATCTCTATCTATCTATCTATCTACCTACCTATCTCTATCTATCTATCTATCTATCTATCTATCTATCTATCTATCTATCTATCTATCTATCTATCTATCTATCTATCTACCTACCTACCTACCTATCTCTATCTATCTATCTACCTACCTAACTATCTCTATCTATCAATCTACCTACCTACCTATCTGTATCTATCAATCTACCTACCTACCTATCTCTATCTATCTAGTTACCTACCTACCTATCTCTATCTATCAATCTACCTACCTACCTATCTGTATCTATCAATCTAGCTACCTACCTATCTCTATCTATCTACCTTCCTACCTACCTATCTCTATCAATCTACATACCTACCTATCTCTATCTATCTACCTACCTACCTACGTATCTCTATCTATCAATCTACCTACCTACCTATCTCTATCTATCTATCTGCCTACCTATCTCTATCTATCTACCTACCTACCTATCTCTATCTATCTATCTACCTACCTACCTATCTCTATCTATCTATCTTCCTACCTACCTATCTGTATCTATCAATCTACCTACCTACCTATCTGTATCTATCTATCTACCTACCTACCTATCTCTATCTATCTATCTATCTACCTACCTATCTCTATCTATCTATCTATCTATCTATCTATCTATCTATCTATCTATCTATCTATCTATCTACCTACCTACCTACCTATCTCTATCTATCAATCTACCTACCTACCTATCTCTATCTATCAATCTACCTACCTACCTATCTGTATCTATCTATCTACCTACCTACCTATCTGTATCTATCTATCTACCTACCTATCTCTATCTATCTATCTACCTACCTACCTACCTATCTCTATCTATCTATCTACCTACCTACCTATCTCTATCTATCTATCTACCTACCTACCTCTGTATCTATCTATCTACCTACCTACCTATCTCTATCTATCTATCTATCTACCTACCTACCTATCTCTATCTATCTATCTATCTATCTACCTACCCACCTATCTGTATTTATCTATCTACCTACCTATCTCTATCTATCTATCTACCTACCTACCTATCTCTATCTATCTATCTACCTACCTACCTATCTCTACCTATCTCTATCAATCTACCTACCTACCTATCTCTATCTATCTACCTACCTACCTACCTACCTATCTCTATCTATCAATCTACCTACCTACCTATCTGTATCTATCAATCTACCTACCTACCTATCTCTATCTATCTATCTACCTACCTATCTCTATCTATCTACCTACCTACCTATCTCTATCTATCTACCTACCTACCTACCTATCTCTATCTATCAATCTACCTACCAACCTATCTCTATCTATCTATCTACCTACCTACCTATCTCTATCTATAAATCTACCTGCCTACCTATCTCTATCTATCAATCTACCTACCTACCTATCTGTATCTATCTATCTACCTACCTACCTATCTGTATCTATCTATCTACCTACCTATCTCAATCTATCTATCTACCTACCTACCTACCTATCTCTATCTATCTATCTACCTACCAACCTATCTCTATCTATCTATCTACCTACCTACCTATCTGTATCTATCTATCTACCTACCTACCTATCTCTATCTATCTATCTATCTACCTACCTACCTATCTCTATCTATCTATCTATCTACCTACCCACCTATCTGTATTTATCTATCTACCTACCTATCTCTATCTATCTATCTACCTACCTACCTATCTCTATCTATCTATCTACCTACCTACCTATCTCTACCTATCTCTATCAATCTACCTACCTACCTATCTCTATCTATCTACCTACCTACCTACCTACCTATCTCTATCTATCAATCTACCTACCTACCTATCTGTATCTATCTATCTACCTACCTACCTATCTGTATCTATCTATCTACCTACCTACCTATCTCTATCTATCTACCTACCTACCTATCTCTATCTATCTATCTACCTACCTACCTATCTCTATCTATCTATCTTCCTACCTACCTATCTGTATCTATCAATCTACCTACCTACCTATCTGTATCTATCTATCTACCTACCTACCTATCTCTATCTATCTATCTATCTACCTACCTATCTCTATCTATCTATCTATCTATCTATCTATCTATCTATCTATCTACCTACCTACCTATCTCTATCTATCTATCTACCTACCTAACTATCTCTATCTATCAATCTACCTACCTACCTATCTGTATCTATCAATCTACCTACCTACCTATCTCTATCTATCTAGTTACCTACCTACCTATCTCTATCTATCAATCTACCTACCTACCTATCTGTATCTATCAATCTAGCTACCTACCTATCTCTATCTATCTACCTTCCTACCTACCTATCTCTATCAATCTACATACCTACCTATCTCTATCTATCTACCTACCTACCTACGTATCTCTATCTATCAATCTACCTACCTACCTATCTCTATCTATCTATCTACCTACCTATCTCTATCTATCTACCTACCTACCTACCTATCTCTATCTATCTACCTACCTACCTACCTATCTCTATCTATCAATCTACCTACCTACCTATCTCTATCTATCTATCTACCTACCTACCTATTTCTATCTATCTACCTACCTACCGATCTCTATCTATCTATTTATCTACCTACCTATCTACCTACCTATCTCTATCAATCTACCTACCTACCTATCTCTATCTACCTACCTACCTACCTATCTCTATCTATCCATCTATCTACCTACCCACCTATCTGTATTTATCTATCTACCTACCTATCTCTATCTATCTATCTATCTACCTACCTACCTATCTCTATCTATCTACCTACCTACATATCTCTATCTATCTATCTACCTACCTACATATCTGTATCTATATATCTACCTATCTACCTATCTGTATCTATCTATCTACCTATCTACCTATCTACCTATCTCTATCTATCAATCTACCTACCTACCTATCTCTATCTATCAATCTACCTACCTACCTATCTGTATCTATCTACCTACCTACCTATCTCTATCTATCTATCTACCTACCCACCTATCTGTATTTATCTATCTACCTACCTACCTATCTGTATCTATCAATCTACCTACCTACCTATCTGTATCTATCTACCTACCTACCTACCTATCTCTATCTATCTATCTACCTACCTACCTACCTATCTCTATCTATCTACCTACCTACCTACCTATCTCTATCTATCTATCTATCTATCTACCTACCTACCTATCTCTATCTATCAATCTACCTACCTACCTATCTCTATCTATCTATCTACCTACCTACCTATCTCTATCTATCTACCTACCTACCTACCTATCTCTATCTATCAATCTACCTACCTACCTATCTCTATCTATCTACCTACCTACCTACCTATCTCTATCTATCTATCTACCTACCTACCTATCTCTATCTATCTATCTATCTACCTACCTACCTATCTCTATCTATCTATCTACCTACCTATCTACCTACCTATCTCTATCAATCTACCTACCTACCTATCTCTATCTATCTACCTAACTACCTATCTCTATCTATCTATCTATCTAACTACCCACCTATCTGTATTTATCTATCTACCTACCTATCTCTATCTATCTATCTATCTATCTATCTATCTATCTATCTATCTACCTACCTACCTACCTATCTCTATCTATCTATCTACCTACCTACCTATCTCTATCTATCTATCTACCTACCTACCTATCTCTATCTATCTACCTACCTACATATCTGTATCTATATATCTACCTACCTACCTATCTCTATCTATCTATCTACCTACCTACCTATCTCTATCAATCTACCTACCTACCTATCTCTATCTATCTATCTACCTACCTACATATCTGTATCTATCTACCTACCTACCTACCTATCTGTATCTATCTATCTACCTACCTACCTATCTCTATCTATCTATCTACCTACCTACCTATCTCTATCTATCTACCTACCTACCTACCTATCTGTATCTATCAATCTACCTACCTACCTATCTGTATCTATCTATCTACCTACCTACCTATCTGAATCTATCTATCTACCTACCTACCTATCTCTATCTTTCTACCTACCTACCTATCTCTATCTATCTATCTACCTACCTACCTATCTGTATCTATCTATTTACCTATCTACCTATCTCTATCTATCTATCTACATACCTACCTATCTCTATCTATCTATCTACCTACCTACCTATCTCTATCTATCTATCTACCTACCTAACTATCTCTATCTATCAATCTACCTACCTACCTATCTGTATCTATCATACTTACCTACCTATCTCTATCTATCAATCTACCTACCTACCTATCTGTATCTATCAATCTACCTACCTACCTATCTCTATCTATCTACCTACCTACCTACCTATCTCTATCTATCAATCTACCTACCTACCTATCTGTATCTATCAATCTACCTACCTACCTATCTCTATCTATCTACCTACCTACCTACCTATCTCTATCAATCTACCTACCTACCTACCTATCTCTATCAATCTACCTACCTACCTATCTCTATCTATCAATCTACCTACCTACCTATCTGTATCTATCTATCTACCTACCTACCTATCTCTATCTATCTACCTACCTACCTATCTCTATCTATCTATCTACCTACCTACCTATCTCTATCTATCTATCTTCCTACCTACCTATCTGTATCTATCAATCTACCTACCTACCTATCTGTATCTATCTATCTACCTACCTACCTATCTCTATCTATCTATCTATCTATCTACCTACCTATCTCTATCTATCTATCTATCTATCTATCTATCTATCTATCTATCTATCTATCTATCTATCTATCTATCTACCTACCTACCTACCTATCTCTATCTATCTATCTACCTACCTAACTATCTCTATCTATCAATCTACCTACCTACCTATCTGTATCTATCAATCTACATACCTACCTATCTCTATCTATCTAGTTACCTACCTACCTATCTCTATCTATCAATCTACCTACCTACCTATCTGTATCTATCAATCTAGCTACCTACCTATCTCTATCTATCTACCTTCCTACCTACCTATCTCTATCAATCTTCATACCTACCTATCTCTATCTATCTACCTACCTACCTACCTATCTCTATCTATCAATCTACCTACCAACCTATCTCTATCTATCTATCTACCTACCTACCTAACTCTATCTATCAATCTACCTACCTACCTATCTCTATCTATCAATCTACCTACCTACCTATCTGTATCTATCTATCTACCTACCTACCTATCTGTATCTATCTATCTACCTACCTATCTCTATCTATCTATCTACCTACCTACCTACCTATCTCTATCTATCTATCTACCTACCTACCTATCTCTATCTATCTATCTACCTACCTACCTATCTGTATCTATCTATCTACCTACCTACCTATCTCTATCTATCTATCTATCTACCTACCTACCTATCTCTATCTATCTATCTATCTACCTACCCACCTATCTGTATTTATCTATCTACCTACCTATCTCTATCTATCTATCTACCTACCTACCTATCTCTATCTATCTATCTACCTACCTACCTATCTCTACCTATCTCTATCAATCTACCTACCTACCTATCTCTATCTATCTACCTACCTACCTACCTACCTATCTCTATCTATCAATCTACCTACCTACCTATCTGTATCTATCTATCTACCTACCTACCTATCTGTATCTATCTATCTACCTACCTACCTATCTGTATCTATCTACCTACCTACCTATCTCTATCTATCTATCTACCTACCTACCTATCTCTATCTATCTATCTTCCTACCTACCTATCTGTATCTATCAATCTACCTACCTACCTATCTGTATCTATCTATCTACCTACCTACCTATCTCTATCTATCTATCTATCTACCTACCTATCTCTATCTATCTATCTATCTATCTATCTATCTATCTATCTATCTATCTATCTATCTATCTATCTATCTATCTATCTATCTACCTACCTACCTACCTATCTCTATCTATCTATCTACCTACCTAACTATCTCTATCTATCAATCTACCTACCTACCTATCTGTATCTATCAATCTACCTACCTACCTATCTCTATCTATCTAGTTACCTACCTACCTATCTCTATCTATCAATCTACCTACCTACCTATCTGTATCTATCAATCTAGCTACCTACCTATCTCTATCTATCTACCTTCCTACCTACCTATCTCTATCAATCTACATACCTACCTATCTCTATCTATCTACCTACCTACCTACGTATCTCTATCTATCAATCTACCTACCTACCTATCTCTATCTATCTATCTACCTACCTATCTCTATCTATCTACCTACCTACCTACCTATCTCTATCTATCTACCTACCTACCTACCTATCTCTATCTATCAATCTACCTACCTACCTATCTCTATCTATCTATCTACCTACCTACCTATTTCTATCTATCTACCAACCTACAGATCTCTATCTATCTATTTATCTACCTACCTATCTACCTACCTATCTCTATCAATCTACCTACCTACCTACCTACCTATCTCTATCTACCTACCTACCTACCTATCTCTATCTATCCATCTATCTACCTACCCACCTATCTGTATTTATCTATCTACCTACCTATCTCTATCTATCTATCTATCTATCTATCTACCTACCTACCTATCTCTATCTATCTACCTACCTACATATCTCTATCTATCTATCTACCTACCTACATATCTGTATCTATATATCTACCTATCTACCTATCTGTATCTATCTATCTACCTATCTACCTATCTACCTATCTCTATCTATCAATCTACCTACCTACCTATCTCTATCTATCAATCTACCTACCTACCTATCTGTATCTATCTACCTACCTACCTATCTCTATCTATCTATCTACCTACCCACCTATCTGTATTTATCTATCTACCTACCTACCTATCTGTATCTATCAATCTACCTACCTACCTATCTCTATCTATCTACCTACCTTCCTACCTATCTCTATCTATCAATCTACCTACCTACCTATCTGTATCTATCTACCTACCTACCTACCTATCTCTATCTATCTACCTACCTACCTACCTATCTCTATCTATCTACCTACCTACCTACCTATCTCTATCTATCTATCTATCTACCTACCTACCTATCTCTATCTATCAATCTACCTACCTACCTATCTCTATCTATCTATCTATCTACCTACCTACCTATCTCTATCTATCTACCTACCTACCTACCTATCTCTATCTATCAATCAACCTACCTACCTATCTCTATCTATCTACCTACCTACCTACCTATCTCTATCTATCTATCTACCTACCTACCTATCTCTATCTATCTATCTATCTATCTACCTACCTACCTATCTCTATCTATCTATCTACCTACCTATCTACCTACCTATCTCTATCAATCTACCTACCTACCTATCTCTATCTATCTACCTAACTACCTATCTCTATCTATCTATCTATCTAACTACCCACCTATCTGTATTTATCTATCTACCTACCTATCTCTATCTATCTATCTATCTATCTATCTATCTACCTACCTACCTACCTACCTATCTCTATCTATCTATCTACCTACCTACCTATCTCTATCTATCTATCTACCTACCTACCTATCTCTATCTATCTACCTACCTACATATCTGTATCTATATATCTACCTACCTACCTATCTCTATCTATCTATCTACCTACCTACCTATCTCTATCAATCTACCTACCTACCTATCTCTATCTATCTATCTACCTACCTACATATCTGTATCTATCTACCTACCTACCTACCTATCTGTATCTATCAATCTACCTACCTACCTATCTCTATCTATCTATCTACCTACCTACCTATCTCTATCTATCTACCTACCTACCTACCTATCTGTATCTATCAATCTACCTACCTACCTATCTCTATCTATCTATCTACCTACCTACATATCTGTATCTATCTACCTACCTACCTACCTATCTGTATCTATCAATCTACCTACCTACCTATCTCTATCTATCTATCTACCTACCTACCTATCTCTATCTATCTACCTACCTACCTACCTATCTGTATCTATCAATCTACCTACCTACCTATCTGTATCTATCTATCTACCTACCTACCTATCTGAATCTATCTATCTACCTACCTACCTATCTCTATCTATCTACCTACCTACCTACCTATCTCTATCTATCTATCTACCTACCTACCTATCTGTATCTATCTATTTACCTATCTACCTATCTCTATCTATCTATCTACCTACCTACCGATCTCTATCTATCTATTTATCTACCTACCTATCTACCTACCTATCTCTATCAATCTACCTACCTACCTATCTCTATCTACCTACCTACCTACCTATCTCTATCTATCCATCTATCTACCTACCCACCTATCTGTATTTATCTATCTACCTACCTATCTCTATCTATCTATCTATCTACCTACCTACCTATCTCTATCTATCTACCTACCTACATATCTCTATCTATCTATCTACCTACCTACATATCTGTATCTATATATCTACCTATCTACCTATCTGTATCTATCTATCTACCTATCTACCTATCTACCTATCTCTATCTATCAATCTACCTACCTACCTATCTCTATCTATCAATCTACCTACCTACCTATCTGTATCTATCTACCTACCTACCTATCTCTATCTATCTATCTACCTACCTATCTCTATCTATCAATCTACTACCCACCTATCTTATCTATCAATCTACCTACCTACCTATCTGTATCTATCTACCTACCTACCTACCTATCTCTATCTATCTATCTACCTACCTACCAACCTATCTCTATCTATCAACCTACCTACCTACCTATCTCTATCTATCTATCTATCTACCTACCTACCTATCTCTATCTATCAATCTACCTACCTACCTATCTCTATCTATCTATCTACTACTACCTACCTACCTATCTCTATCTATCTACCTACCTACCTACCTATCTCTATCTATCAATCTACCTACCTACCTATCTCTATCTATCTACCTACCTACCTACCTATCTCTATCTATCTATCTACCTACCTACCTATCTCTATCTATCTATCTATCTACTACCTACCAATCTCTATCTATCTATCTACCTACCTATCTACCTACCTATCTCTATCAATCTACCTACCTACTACTATCTCTATCTATCTACCTACCTACCTATCTTCTATCTATCTATCTATCTAACTACCCACCTAATCATGTATTTATCTATCTACCTACCTATCTCTATCTATCTATCTATCTATCTATCTACCTACCTACCTACCTATCTCTATCTATCTATCTACCTACCTACCTATCTCTATCTATCTATCTACCTACCTACCTATCTCTATCTATCTACCTACCTACATATCTGTATCTATATATCTACCTACCTACCTATCTCTATCTATCTATCTACCTACCTACCTATCTCTATCAATCTACCTACCTACCTATCTCTATCTATCTATCTACCTACCTACATATCTGTATCTATCTACCTACCTACCTACCTATCTGCTATCTATCTATCTACCTACCTACCTATCTCTATCTATCTATCTACCTACCTACCTATCTCTATCTATCTACCTACCTACCTACCTATCTGTATCTATCAATCTACCTACCTACCTATCTTATCTATCTATCTACCTACCTACCTATCTGAATCTATCTATCTACCTACCTACCTATCTCTATCTTTCTACCTACCTACCTATCTCTATCTATCTATCTACCTACCTACCTATCTGTATCTATCTATTTACCTATCTACCTATCTCTATCTATCTATCTACATACCTACCTATCTCTATCTATCTATCTACCTACCTACCTATCTCTATCTATCTATCTACCTACCTAACTATCTCTATCTATCAATCTACCTACCTACCTATCTGTATCTATCAATCTACTTACCTACCTATCTCTATCTATCAATCTACCTACCTACCTATCTGTATCTATCAATCTACCTACCTACCTATCTCTATCTATCTACTACCTACCTACCTATCTCTATCTATCAATCTACCTACCTACCTATCTGTATCTATCAATCTACCTACCTACCTATCTCTATCTATCTACCTACCTACCTACCTATCTCTATCAATCTACCTACCTACCTACCTATCTCTATCAATCTACCTACCTACCTATCTCTATCTATCAATCTACCTACCTACCTATCTGTATCTATCTATCTACCTACCTACCTATCTCTATCTATCTACCTACCTACCTATCTCTATCTATCTATCTACCTACCTACCTATCTCTATCTATCTATCTTCCTACCTACCTATCTGTATCTATCAATCTACCTACCTACCTATCTGTATCTATCTATCTACCTACCTACCTATCTCTATCTATCTATCTATCTACCTACCTATCTCTATCTATCTATCTATCTATCTATCTATCTATCTATCTATCTATCTATCTATCTATCTATCTATCTATCTACCTACCTACCTACCTATCTCTATCTATCT
Organism: Crotalus helleri; assembly: GCA_024509115.1. Lineage (NCBI taxonomy): Eukaryota > Metazoa > Chordata > Lepidosauria > Squamata > Viperidae > Crotalus > Crotalus helleri. The sequence continues at coordinate 21,204 of JAKSXO010000276.1, forward strand.
ATCTACCTACCTAACTATCTCTATCTATCAATCTACCTACCTACCTATCTGTATCTATCAATCTACATACCTACCTATCTCTATCTATCTAGTTACCTACCTACCTATCTCTATCTATCAATCTACCTACCTACCTATCTGTATCTATCAATCTAGCTACCTACCTATCTCTATCTATCTACCTTCCTACCTACCTATCTCTATCAATCTACATACCTACCTATCTCTATCTATCTACCTACCTACCTACCTATCTCTATCTATCAATCTACCTACCAACCTATCTCTATCTATCTATCTACCTACCTACCTAACTCTATCTATCAATCTACCTACCTACCTATCTCTATCTATCAATCTACCTACCTACCTATCTGTATCTATCTATCTACCTACCTACCTATCTGTATCTATCTATCTACCTACCTATCTCTATCTATCTATCTACCTACCTACCTACCTATCTCTATCTATCTATCTACCTACCTACCTATCTCTATCTATCTATCTACCTACCTACCTATCTGTATCTATCTATCTACCTACCTACCTATCTCTATCTATCTATCTATCTACCTACCTACCTATCTCTATCTATCTATCTATCTACCTACCCACCTATCTGTATTTATCTATCTACCTACCTATCTCTATCTATCTATCTACTACCTACCTATCTCTATCTATCTATCTACCTACCTACCTATCTCTACCTATCTCTATCAATCTACCTACCTACCTATCTCTATCTATCTACCTACCTACCTACCTACCTATCTCTATCTATCAATCTACCTACCTACCTATCTGTATCTATCTATCTACCTACCTACCTATCTGTATCTATCTATCTACCTACCTACCTATCTGTATCTATCTACCTACCTACCTATCTCTATCTATCTATCTACCTACCTACCTATCTCTATCTATCTATCTTCCTACCTACCTATCTGTATCTATCAATCTACCTACCTACCTATCTGTATCTATCTATCTACCTACCTACCTATCTCTATCTATCTATCTATCTACCTACCTATCTCTATCTATCTATCTATCTATCTATCTATCTATCTATCTATCTATCTATCTATCTATCTATCTATCTATCTCTCCTACCTACCTACCTATCTCTATCTATCTATCTACCTACCTAACTATCTCTATCTATCAATCTACCTACCTACCCTATCTGTATCTATCAATCTACCTACCTACCTATCTCTATCTATCTAGTTACCTACCTACCTATCTCTATCTATCAATCTACCTACCTACCTATCTGTATCTATCAATCTAGCTACCTACCTATCTCTATCTATCTACCTTCCTACCTACCTATCTCTATCAATCTACATACCTACCTATCTCTATCTATCTACCTACCTACCTACGTATCTCTATCTATCAATCTACCTACCTACCTATCTCTATCTATCTATCTACCTACCTATCTCTATCTATCTACCTACCTACCTACCTATCTCTATCTATCTACCTACCTACCTACCTATCTCTATCTATCAATCTACCTACCTACCTATCTCTATCTATCTATCTATCTACCTACCTACCTATTTCTATCTATCTACCAACCTACAGATCTCTATCTATCTATTTATCTACCTACCTATCTACCTACCTATCTCTATCAATCTACCTACCCTACCTACCTATCTCTATCTACCTACCTACCTACCTATCTCTATCTATCCATCTATCTACCTACCCACCTATCTGTATTTATCTATCTACCTACCTATCTCTATCTATCTATCTATCTATCTATCTACCTACCTACCTATCTCTATCTATCTTACCTACCTACATATCTCTATCTATCTATCTACCTACCTACATATCTGTATCTATATATCTACCTATCTACCTATCTGTATCTATCTATCTACCTATCTACCTATCTACCTATCTCTATCTATCAATCTACCTACCTACCTATCTCTATCTATCAATCTACCTACCTACCTATCTGTATCTATCTACCTACCTACCTATCTCTATCTATCTATCTACCTACCCACCTATCTGTATTTATCTATCTACCTACCTACCTATCTGTATCTATCAATCTACCTACCTACCTATCTCTATCTATCTACCTACCTTCCTACCTATCTCTATCTATCAATCTACCTACCTACCTATCTGTATCTATCTACCTACCTACCTACCTATCTCTATCTATCTACCTACCTACCTACCTATCTCTATCTATCTACCTACCTACCTACCTATCTCTATCTATCTATCTATCTACCTACCTACCTATCTCTATCTATCAATCTACCTACCTACCTATCTCTATCTATCTATCTATCTACCTACCTACCTATCTCTATCTATCTACCTACCTACCTACCTATCTCTATCTATCAATCAACCTACCTACCTATCTCTATCTATCTACCTACCTACCTACCTATCTCTATCTATCTATCTACCTACCTACCTATCTCTATCTATCTATCTATCTATCTACCTACCTACCTATCTCTATCTATCTATCTACCTACCTATCTACCTACCTATCTCTATCAATCTACCTACCTACCTATCTCTATCTATCTACCTAACTACCTATCTCTATCTATCTATCTATCTAACTACCCACCTATCTGTATTTATCTATCTACCTACCTATCTCTATCTATCTATCTATCTATCTATCTATCTATCTACCTACCTACCTACCTATCTCTATCTATCTATCTACCTACCTACCTATCTCTATCTATCTATCTACCTACCTACCTATCTCTATCTATCTACCTACCTACATATCTGTATCTATATATCTACCTACCTACCTATCTCTATCTATCTATCTACCTACCTACCTATCTCTATCAATCTACCTACCTACCTATCTCTATCTATCTATCTACCTACCTACATATCTGTATCTATCTACCTACCTACCTACCTATCTGTATCTATCAATCTACCTACCTACCTATCTCTATCTATCTATCTACCTACCTACCTATCTCTATCTATCTACCTACCTACCTACCTATCTGTATCTATCAATCTACCTACCTACCTATCTGTATCTATCTATCTACCTACCTACCTATCTGAATCTATCTATCTACCTACCTACCTATCTCTATCTATCTACCTACCTACCTACCTATCTCTATCTATCTATCTACCTACCTACCTATCTGTATCTATCTATTTACCTATCTACCTATCTCTATCTATCTATCTACATACCTACCTATCTCTATCTATCTATCTACCTACCTACCTATCTCTATCTATCTATCTATCTACCTACCTAACTATCTCTATCTATCAATCTACCTACCTACCTATCTGTATCTATCAATCTACTTACCTACCTATCTCTATCTATCAATCTACCTACCTACCTATCTGTGTCTATCAATCTACCTACCTACCTATCTCTATCTATCTACCTACCTACCTACCTATCTCTATCTATCAATCTACCTACCTACCTATCTGTATCTATCAATCTACCTACCTACCTATCTCTATCTATCTACCTACCTACCTACCTATCTCTATCAATCTACCTACCTACCTACCTATCTCTATCAATCTACCTACCTACCTATCTCTATCTATCAATCTACCTACCTACCTATCTGTATCTATCTATCTACCTACCTACCTATCTCTATCTATCTACCTACCTACCTATCTCTATCTATCTATCTATCTACCTACCTACCTATCTCTATCTATCTATCTTCCTACCTACCTATCTGTATCTATCAATCTACCTACCTACCTATCTGTATCTATCTATCTACCTACCTACCTATCTCTATCTATCTATCTATCTACCTACCTATCTTTATCTATCTATCTATCTATCTATCTATCTATCTATCTACCTACCTACCTACCTATCTCTATCTATCTATCTACCTACCTAACTATCTCTATCTATCAATCTACCTACCTACCTATCTGTATCTATCAATCTACCTACCTACCTATCTCTATCTATCTAGTTACCTACCTACCTATCTCTATCTATCAATCTACCTACCTACCTATCTGTATCTATCAATCTAGCTACCTACCTATCTCTATCTATCTACCTTCCTACCTACCTATCTCTATCAATCTACATACCTACCTATCTCTATCTATCTACCTACCTACCTACGTATCTCTATCTATCAATCTACCTACCTACCTATCTCTATCTATCTACCTACCTACCTACCTATCTCTATCTATCTACCTACCTACCTACCTATCTCTATCTATCTACCTACCTACCTATCTCTATCTATCAATCTACCTACCTACCTATCTCTATCTATCTATTTACCTACCTACCTATTTCTATCTATCTACCTACCTACCGATCTCTATCTATCTATTTATCTACCTACCTATCTACCTACCTATCTCTATCAATCTACCTACCTACCTATCTCTATCTACCTACCTACCTACCTATCTCTATCTATCTATCTATCTACCTACCCACCTATCTGTATTTATCTATCTACCTACCTATCTCTATCTATCTATCTATCTACCTACCTACCTATCTCTATCTATCTACCTACCTACATATCCCTATCTATCTATCTACCTACCTACATATCTGTATCTATATATCTACCTATCTACCTATCTGTATCTATCTATCTACCTATCTACCTATCTACCTATCTCTATCTATCAATCTACCTACCTACCTATCTCTATCTATCAATCTACCTACCTACCTATCTGTATCTATCTACCTACCTACCTATCTCTATCTATCAATCTACCTACCTACCTATCTGTATCTATCAATCTACCTACCTACCTATCTCTATCTATCTACCTACCTACCTACCTATCTCTATCAATCTACCTACCTACCTACCTATCTCTATCAATCTACCTACCTACCTATCTGTATCTATCTATCTACCTACCTACCTATCTCTATCTATCTACCTACCTACCTATCTCTATCTATCTATCTACCTACCTACCTATCTCTATCTATCTATCTTCCTACCTACCTATCTGTATCTATCAATCTACCTACCTACCTATCTGTATCTATCTATCTACCTACCTACCTATCTCTATCTATCTATCTATCTACCTACCTATCTCTATCTATCTATCTATCTATCTATCTATCTATCTATCTATCTACCTACCTACCTACCTATCTCTATCTATCTATCTACCTACCTAACTATCTCTATCTATCAATCTACCTACCTACCTATCTGTATCTATCAATCTACCTACCTACCTATCTCTATCTATCTAGTTACCTACCTATCTATCTCTATCTATCAATCTACCTACCTACCTATCTGTATCTATCAATCTAGCTACCTACCTATCTCTATCTATCTACCTTCCTACCTACCTATCTCTATCAATCTACATACCTACCTATCTCTATCTATCTACCTACCTACCTACGTATCTCTATCTATCAATCTACCTACCTACCTATCTCTATCTATTTATCTACCTACCTATCTCTATCTATCTACCTACCTACCTATCTCTATCTATCTACCTACCTACCTACCTATCTCTATCTATCAATCTACCTACCTACCTATCTCTATCTATCTATCTACCTACCTACCTATTTCTATCTATCTACCTACCTACCGATCTCTATCTATCTATTTATCTACCTACCTATCTACCTACCTATCTCTATCAATCTACCTACCTACCTATCTCTATCTACCTACCTACCTACCTATCTCTATCTATCTATCTACCTACCCACCTATCTGTATTTATCTATCTACCTACCTATCTCTATCTATCTATCTATCTACCTACCTACCTATCTCTATCTATCTACCTACCTACATATCTCTATCTATCTATCTACCTACCTACATATCTGTATCTATATATCTACCTATCTACCTATCTGTATCTATCTATCTACCTATCTACCTATCTACCTATCTCTATCTATCAATCTACCTACCTATCTATCTCTATCTATCAATCTACCTACCTACCTATCTGTATCTATCTACCTACCTACCTACCTACCTATCTCTATCTATCTATCTACCTACCTTCCTACCTATCTCTATCTATCAATCTACCTACCTACCTATCTGTATCTATCTACCTACCTACCTACCTATCTCTATCTATCTATCTACCTACCTACCTACCTATCTCTATCTATCTACCTACCTACCTACCTATCTCTATCTATCTATCTATCTACCTACCTACCTATCTCTATCTATCAATCTACCTACCTACCTATCTCTATCTATCTATCTATCTACCTACCTACCTATCTCTATCTATCTACCTACCTACCTACCTATCTCTATCTATCAATCTACCTACCTACCTATCTCTATCTATCTACCTACCTACCTACCTATCTCTATCTATCTATCTACCTACCTACCTATCTCTATCTATCTATCTATCTACCTACCTACCTATCTCTATCTATCTATCTACCTACCTATCTACCTACCTATCTCTATCAATCTACCTACCTACCTATCTCTATCTATCTACCTAACTACCTATCTCTATCTATCTATCTATCTAACTACCCACCTATCTGTATTTATCTATCTACCTACCTATCTCTATCTATCTATCTATCTATCTATCTATCTATCTATCTATCTATCTATCTATCTATCTATCTATCTATCTATCTATCTATCTACCTACCTACCTACCTATCTCTATCTATCTATCTACCTACCTACCTATCTCTATCTATCTATCTACCTACCTACCTATCTCTATCTATCTACCTACCTACATATCTGTATCTATATATCTACCTACCTACCTATCTCTATCTATCTATCTACCTACCTACCTATCTCTATCAATCTACCTACCTACCTATCTCTATCTATCTATCTACCTACCTACATATCTGTATCTATCTACCTACCTACCTACCTATCTGTATCTATCTATCTACCTACCTACCTATCTCTATCTATCTATCTACCTACCTACCTATCTCTATCTATCTACCTACCTACTTACCTATCTGTATCTATCAATCTACCTACCTACCTATCTGTATCTATCTATCTACCTACCTACCTATCTGAATCTATCTATCTACCTACCTACCTATCTCTATCTATCTACCTACCTACCTACCTATCTCTATCTATCTATCTACCTACCTACCTATCTGTATCTATCTATTTACCTATCTACCTATCTCTATCTATCTATCTACATACCTACCTATCTCTATCTATCTATCTACCTACCTACCTATCTCTATCTATCTATCTACCTACCTAACTATCTCTATCTATCAATCTACCTACCTACCTATCTGTATCTATCAATCTACTTACCTACCTATCTCTATCTATCAATCTACCTACCTACCTATCTGTATCTATCAATCTACCTACCTACCTATCTCTATCTATCTACCTACCTACCTACCTATCTCTATCTATCTATCTATCTACCTACCTACCTATCTCTATCTATCAATCTACCTACCTACCTATCTCTATCTATCTATCTATCTACCTACCTACCTATCTCTATCTATCTACCTACCTACCTACCTACCTATCTCTATATATCAATCTACCTACCTACCTATCTCTATCTATCTACCTACCTACCTACCTATCTCTATCTATCTATCTACCTACCTACCTATCTCTATCTATCTATCTATCTACCTACCTACCTATCTCTATCTATCTATCTACCTACCTATCTACCTACCTATCTCTATCAATCTACATACCTACCTATCTCTATCTATCTACCTAACTACCTATCTCTATCTATCTATCTATCTAACTACCCACCTATCTGTATTTATCTATCTACCTACCTATCTCTATCTATCTATCTATCTATCTATCTATCTATCTATCTATCTATCTATCTATCTATCTATCTATCTACCTACCTACCTACCTACCTATCTCTATCTATCAATCTACCTACCTACCTATCTGTATCTATCAATCTACCTACCTACCTATCTCTATCTATCTACCTACCTACCTACCTATCTCTATCTATCTATCTATCTACCTACCTACCTATCTCTATCTATCAATCTACCTACCTACCTATCTCTATCTATCTATCTATCTACCTACCTATCTCTATCTATCTACCTACCTACCTACCTATCTCTATCTATCAATCTACCTACCTACCTATCTCTATCTATCTACCTACCTACCTACCTATCTCTATCTATCTATCTACCTACCTACCTATCTCTATCTATCTATCTATCTACCTACCTACCTATCTCTATCTATCTATCTATCTACCTACCTATCTACCTACCTATCTCTATCAATCTACCTACCTACCTATCTCTATCTATCTACCTAACTACCTATCTCTATCTATCTATCTATCTAACTACCCACCTATCTGTATTTATCTATCTACCTACCTATCTCTATCTATCTATCTATCTATCTGTCTATCTACCTACCTACCTACCTATCTCTATCTATCTATCTATCTACCTACCTACCTATCTCTATCTATCTATCTATCTACCTACCTACCTATCTCTATCTATCTATCTACCTACCTATCTACCTACCTATCTCTATCAATCTACCTACCTACCTATCTCTATCTATCTACCTAACTACCTATCTCTATCTATCTATCTATCTAACTACCCACCTATCTGTATTTATCTATCTACCTACCTATCTCTATCTATCTATCTATCTATCTATCTATCTATCTACCTACCTACCTACCTATCTCTATCTATCTATCTACCTACCTACCTATCTCTATCTATCTATCTACCTACCTACATATCTGTATCTATATATCTACCTACCTACCTATCTGTATCTATCTATCTACCTATCTACCTATCTACCTATCTCTATCTATCAATCTACCTACCTACCTATCTCTATCTATCAATCTACCTACCTACCTATCTGTATCTATCTATCTACCTACCTACCTATCTGTATCTATCAATCTACCTACCTACCTCTATCTATATATCCACCTACCTACCTATCTCTATCTATCTACCTACCTACCTACCTACCTATCTCTATCTATCAATCTACCTACCTACCTATCTGTATCTATCAATCTACCTACCTACCTATCTCTATCTATCTACCGACCTACCTATCTCTATCAATCTACCTACCTACCTATCTCTATCAATCTACTTACCTACCTGTCTCTATCTATCAATCTACCTACCTACCTATCTGTATCTATCTATCTACCTACCTACCTATCTGTATCTATCTATCTACCTACCTACCTATCTGTATCTATCTATCTACCTACCTACCTATCTCTATCTATCTATCTACCTACCTACCTATCTCTATCTATCTACCTACCTACCTACCTATCTCTATCTATCAATCTACCTACCTACCTATCTCTATCTATCTATCTACCTACCTATCTCTATCTATCTATCTACCTACCTACCTATCTCTATCTATCTACCTACCTACCTACCTATCTCTATCTATCAATCTACCTACCTACCTATCTCTATCTATCTATCTACCTACCAACCTATCTCTATCTATCTATCTACCTACCTACCTATCTCTATCTATCAATCTACCTACCTACCTATCTCTATCTATCAATCTACCTACCTACCTATCTCTATCTATCTATCTACCTACCTACCTATCTGTATCTATCTATCTACCTACCTATCTCTATCTATCTATCTACCTACCTACCTATCTCTATCTATCTATCTACCTACCTACCTATCTGTATCTATCTATCTACCTACCTACCTATCTCTATCTATCTATCTATCTACCTACCCACCTATCTGTATTTATCTATCTACCTACCTATCTCTATCTATCTATCTACCTACCTACCTATCTCTATCTATCTATCTACCTACCTACCTATCTCTACCTATCTCTATCAATCTACCTACCTACCTATCTCTATATATCTACCTACCTACCTACCTATCTCTATCTATCAATCTACCTACCTACCTATCTGTATCTATCTATCTACCTACCTACCTATCTCTATCTATCTACCTACCTACCTATCTCTATCTATCTATCTACCTACCTACCTATCTCTATCTATCTATCTTCCTACCTACCTATCTGTATCTATCAATCTACCTACCTACCTATCTGTATCTATCTATCTACCTACCTACCTATCTCTATCTATCTATCTATCTACCTACCCACCTATCTGTATTTATCTATCTACCTACCTATCTCTATCTATCTACCTACCTACCTATCTCTATCTATCTATCTACCTACCTACCTATCTCTACCTATCTCTATCAATCTACCTACCTACCTATCTCTATATATCTACCTACCTACCTACCTACCTATCTCTATCTATCAATCTACCTACCTACCTATCTCTATCTATCTATCTACCTACCAACCTATCTCTATCTATCTATCTACCTACCTACCTATCTCTATCTATCAATCTACCTACCTACCTATCTCTATCTATCAATCTACCTACCTACCTATCTCTATCTATCTATCTACCTACCTACCTATCTGTATCTATCTATCTACCTACCTATCTCTATCTATCTATCTACCTACCTACCTATCTCTATCTATCTACCTACCTACCTATCTCTATCTATCTATCTACCTACCTACCTATCTCTATCTATCTATCTTCCTACCTACCTATCTGTATCTATCAATCTACCTACCTACCTATCTGTATCTATCTATCTACCTACCTACCTATCTCTATCTATCTATCTATCTACCTACCTATCTCTATCTATCTATCTACCTACCTACCTATCTCTATCTATCTACCTACCTACCTATCTGTATCTATCTATTTACCTATCTACCTATCTCTATCTATCTATCTACCTACCTACCTATCTCTATCTATCTACCTACCTACCTATCTCTATCTATCTATCTACCTACCTAACTATCTCTATCTATCAATCTACCTACCTACCTATCTGTATCTATCTACCTACCTACCTACCTACCTATCTCTATCTATCAATCTACCTACCTACCTATCTGTATCTATCAATCTACCTACCTACCTATCTCTATCTATCAATCTACCTACCTACCTATCTGTATCTATCAATCTACCTACCTACCTATCTCTATCTATCTACCTACCTACCTACCTACCTATCTCAATCTATCAATCTACCTACCTACCTATCTGTATCTATCAATCTACCTACCTACCTATCTCTATCTATCTACCGACCTACCTATCTCTATCAATCTACCTACCTACCTATCTCTATCAATCTACTTACCTACCTGTCTCTATCTATCAATCTACCTACCTACCTATCTGTATCTATCTATCTACCTACCTACCTATCTGTATCTATCTATCTACCTACCTACCTATCTGTATCTATCTATCTACCTACCTACCTATCTCTATCTATCTATCTACCTACCTACCTATCTCTATCTATCTACCTACCTACCTACCTATCTCTATCTATCAATCTACCTACCTACCTATCTCTATCTATCTATCTACCTACCTATCTCTATCTATCTATCTACCTACCTACCTATCTCTATCTATCTACCTACCTACATACCTATCTCTATCTATCAATCTACCTACCTACCTATCTCTATCTATCTATCTACCTACCAACCTATCTCTATCTATCTATCTACCTACCTACCTATCTCTATCTATCAATCTACCTACCTACCTATCTCTATCTATCAATCTACCTACCTACCTATCTCTATCTATCTATCTACCTACCTACCTATCTGTATCTATCTATCTACCTACCTATCTCTATCTATCTATCTACCTACCTACCTATCTCTATCTATCTATCTACCTACCTACCTATCTGTATCTATCTATCTACCTACCTATCTCTATCTATCTATCTACCTACCTATCTATCTCTATCTATCTACCTACCTACCTATCTCTATCTATCTATCTACCTACCTACCTATCTCTATCTATCTATCTTCCTACCTACCTATCTGTATCTATCAATCTACCTACCTACCTATCTGTATCTATCTATCTACCTACCTACCTATCTCTATCTATCTATCTATCTACCTACCTATCTCTATCTATCTATCTACCTACCTACCTATCTCTATCTATCTACCTACCTACCTATCTGTATCTATCTATTTACCTATCTACCTATCTCTATCTATCTATCTACCTACCTACCTATCTCTATCTATCTATCTACCTACCTACCTATCTCTATCTATCTATCTACCTACCTAACTATCTCTATCTATCAATCTACCTACCTACCTATCTGTATCTATCAATCTACCTACCTACCTATCTCTATCTATCTACCTACCTACCTACCTACCTATCTCTATCTATCAATCTACCTACCTACCTATCTGTATCTATCAATCTACCTACCTACCTATCTCTATCTATCAATCTACCTACCTACCTATCTGTATCTATCAATCTACCTACCTACCTATCTCTATCTATCTACCTACCTACCTACCTACCTATCTCAATCTATCAATCTACCTACCTACCTATCTGTATCTATCAATCTACCTACCTACCTATCTCTATCTATCTACCGACCTACCTATCTCTATCAATCTACCTACCTACCTATCTCTATCAATCTACTTACCTACCTGTCTCTATCTATCAATCTACCTACCTACCTATCTGTATCTATCTATCTACCTACCTACCTATCTGTATCTATCTATCTACCTACCTACCTATCTGTATCTATCTATCTACCTACCTACCTATCTCTATCTATCTATCTACCTACCTACCTATCTCTATCTATCTACCTACCTACCTACCTATCTCTATCTATCAATCTACCTACCTACCTATCTCTATCTATCTATCTACCTACCTATCTCTATCTATCTATCTACCTACCTACCTATCTCTATCTATCTACCTACCTACATACCTATCTCTATCTATCAATCTACCTACCTACCTATCTCTATCTATCTATCTACCTACCAACCTATCTCTATCTATCTATCTACCTACCTACCTATCTCTATCTATCAATCTACCTACCTACCTATCTCTATCTATCAATCTACCTACCTACCTATCTCTATCTATCTATCTACCTACCTACCTATCTGTATCTATCTATCTACCTACCTATCTCTATCTATCTATCTACCTACCTACCTATCTCTATCTATCTATCTACCTACCTACCTATCTGTATCTATCTATCTACCTACCTATCTCTATCTATCTATCTACCTACCTACCTATCTCTATCTATCTACCTACCTACCTATCTCTATCTATCTATCTACCTACCTACCTATCTCTATCTATCTATCTTCCTACCTACCTATCTGTATCTATCAATCTACCTACCTACCTATCTGTATCTATCTATCTACCTACCTACCTATCTCTATCTATCTATCTATCTATCTACCTACCTATCTCTATCTATCTATCTACCTACCTACCTATCTCTATCTATCTACCTACCTACCTATCTGTATCTATCTATTTACCTATCTACCTATCTCTATCTATCTATCTACCTACCTACCTATCTCTATCTATCTATCTACCTACCTACCTATCTCTATCTATCTATCTACCTACCTAACTATCTCTATCTATCAATCTACCTACCTACCTATCTGTATCTATCAATCTACCTACCTACCTATCTCTATCTATCTACCTACCTACCTACCTACCTATCTCTATCTATCAATCTACCTACCTACCTATCTGTATCTATCAATCTACCTACCTACCTATCTCTATCTATCAATCTACCTACCTACCTATCTGTATCTATCAATCTACCTACCTACCTATCTCTATCTATCTACCTACCTACCTACCTACCTATCTCAATCTATCAATCTACCTACCTACCTATCTGTATCTATCAATCTACCTACCTACCTATCTCTATCTATCTACCGACCTACCTATCTCTATCAATCTACCTACCTACCTATCTCTATCAATCTACTTACCTACCTGTCTCTATCTATCAATCTACCTACCTACCTATCTGTATCTATCTATCTACCTACCTACCTATCTGTATCTATCTATCTACCTACCTACCTATCTGTATCTATCTATCTACCTACCTACCTATCTCTATCTATCTATCTACCTACCTACCTATCTCTATCTATCTACCTACCTACCTACCTATCTCTATCTATCAATCTACCTACCTACCTATCTCTATCTATCTATCTACCTACCTATCTCTATCTATCTATCTACCTACCTACCTATCTCTATCTATCTACCTACCTACATACCTATCTCTATCTATCAATCTACCTACCTACCTATCTCTATCTATCTATCTACCTACCAACCTATCTCTATCTATCTATCTACCTACCTACCTATCTCTATCTATCAATCTACCTACCTACCTATCTCTATCTATCAATCTACCTACCTACCTATCTCTATCTATCTATCTACCTACCTACCTATCTGTATCTATCTATCTACTTACCTATCTCTATCTATCTATCTACCTACCTACCTATCTCTATCTATCTATCTACCTACCTACCTATCTGTATCTATCTATCTACCTACCTACCTATCTGTATCTATCTATCTACCTACCTACCTATCTCTATCTATCTATCTATCTACCTACCCACCTATCTGTATTTATCTATCTACCTACCTATCTCTATCTATCTATCTACCTACCTACCTATCTCTATCTATCTATCTACCTACCTACCTATCTCTACCTATCTCTATCAATCTACCTACCTACCTATCTCTATATATCTACCTACCTACCTACCTATCTCTATCTATCAATCTACCTACCTACCTATCTGTATCTATCTATCTACCTACCTACCTATCTCTATCTATCTACCTACCTACCTATCTCTATCTATCTATCTACCTACCTACCTATCTCTATCTATCTATCTTCCTCCTACCTATCTGTATCTATCAATCTACCTACCTATCTATCTGTATCTATCTATCTACCTACCTACCTATCTCTATCTATCTATCTATCTACCTACCTATCTCTATCTATCTATCTACCTACCTACCTATCTCTATCTATCTACCTACCTACCTATCTGTATCTATCTATTTACCTATCTACCTATCTCTATCTATCTATCTACCTACCTACCTATCTCTATCTATCTATCTACCTACCTACCTATCTCTATCTATCTATCTATCTACCTACCTAACTATCTCTATCTATCAATCTACCTACCTACCTATCTCTATCTATCTATCTACCTACCTATCTCTATCTATCTATCTACCTACCTACCTACCTATCTCTATATATCTATCTACCTACCTACCTATCTCTATCTATCTATCTACCTACCTACCTATCTGTATCTATCTACCTACCTACCTATCTCTATCTATCTATCTATCTATCTACCTACCTACCTATCTCTATCTATCTATCTATCTACCTACCCACCTATCTGTATTTATCTATCTACCTACCTATCTCTATCTATCTATCTACCTACCTACCTATCTCTATCTATCTATCTACCTACCTACCTATCTCTACCTATCTATCTACCTACCTATCTCTATCTATCTATCTACCTACCTACCTACCTATCTCTATCTATCTATCTACCTACCTACCTATCTGTATCTATCTATTTACCTATCTACCTATCTCTATCTATCTATCTACCTACCTACCTATCTCTATCTATCTATCTACCTACCTACCTATCTCTATCTATCTATCTATCTACCTACCTAACTATCTCTATCTATCAATCTACCTACCTACCTATCTCTATCTATCTATCTACCTACCTATCTCTATCTATCTATCTACCTACCTACCTACCTATCTCTATCTATCTATCTACCTACCTACCTATCTCTATCTATCTATCTACCTACCTACCTATCTGTATCTATCTATCTACCTACCTACCTATCTCTATCTATCTATCTATCTATCTACCTACCTACCTATCTCTATCTATCTATCTATCTACCTACCCACCTATCTGTATTTATCTATCTACCTACCTATCTCTATCTATCTATCTACCTACCTACCTATCTCTATCTATCTATCTACCTACCTACCTATCTCTACCTATCTCTATCAATCTACCTACATACCTATCTCTATCTATCTACCTACCTACCTACCTACATATCTTTATCAATCAATCTACCTACCTACCTATCTGTATCTATCTATCTACCTACCTACCTATCTGTATCTATCTATCTACCTACCTACCTATGTCTATCTATCTACCTACCTACCTATCTCTATCTATCTATCTACCTACCTACCTATCTCTATCTATCTATCTTCCTACCTACCTATCTGTATCTATCAATCTACCTACCTACCTATCTGTATCTATCTATCTACCTACCTACCTATCTCTATCTATCTATCTATCTACCTACCTATCTCTATCTATCTATCTATCTATCTATCTATCTATCTATCTATCTATCTATCTACCTACCTACCTACCTACCTATCTCTATCTATCTATCTACCTACCTAACTATCTCTATCTATCAATCTACCTACCTACCTATCTGTATCTATCAATCTACCTACCTACCTATCTCTATCTATCTAGTTACCTACCTACCTATCTCTATCTATCAATCTACCTACCTACCTATCTGTATCTATCAATCTAGCTACCTACCTATCTCTATCTATCTACCTTCCTACCTACCTATCTCTATCAATCTACATACCTACCTATCTCTATCTATCTACCTACCTACCTACGTATCTCTATCTATCAATCTACCTACCTACCTATCTCTATCTATCTATCTACCTACCTATCTCTATCTATCTACCTACCTACCTATCTCTATCTATCTACCTACCTACCTACCTATCTCTATCTATCAATCTACCTACCTACCTATCTCTATCTATCTATCTACCTACCTACCTATTTCTATCTATCTACCTACCTACCGATCTCTATCTATCTATTTATCTACCTACCTATCTACCTACCTATCTCTATCAATCTACCTACCTACCTATCTCTATCTATCTACCTACCTACCTATCTCTATCTATCTATCTATCTACCTACCCACCTATCTGTATTTATCTATCTACCTACCTATCTCTATCTATCTATCTACCTACCTACCTATCTCTATCTATCTACCTACCTACATATCTCTATCTATCTATCTACCTACCTACATATCTGTATCTATATATCTACCTATCTACCTATCTGTATCTATCTATCTACCTATCTACCTATCTACCTATCTCTATCTATCAATCTACCTACCTACCTATCTCTATCTATCAATCTACCTACCTACCTATCTGTATCTATCTACCTACCTACCTATCTCTATCTATCTATCTACCTACCCACCTATCTGTATTTATCTATCTACCTACCTACCTATCTGTATCTATCAATCTACCTACCTACCTATCTCTATCTATCTACCTACCTTCCTACCTATCTCTATCTATCAATCTACCTACCTACCTATCTGTATCTATCTACCTACCTACCTACCTATCTCTATCTATCTATCTACCTACCTACCTACCTATCTCTATCTATCTACCTACCTACCTACCTATCTCTATCTATCTATCTATCTACCTACCTACCTATCTCTATCTATCAATCTACCTACCTACCTATCTCTATCTATCTATCTATCTACCTACCTATCTCTATCTATCTACCTACCTACCTACCTATCTCTATCTATCAATCTACCTACCTACCTATCTCTATCTATCTACCTACCTACCTACCTATCTCTATCTATCTATCTACCTACCTACCTATCTCTATCTATCTATCTATCTACCTACCTACCTATCTCTATCTATCTATCTACCTACCTATCTACCTACCTATCTCTATCAATCTACCTACCTACCTATCTCTATCTATCTACCTAACTACCTATCTCTATCTATCTATCTATCTAACTACCCACCTATCTGTATTTATCTATCTACCTACCTATCTCTATCTATCTATCTATCTATCTATCTATCTATCTATCTATCTATCTATCTATCTATCTATCTATCTATCTACCTACCTACCTACCTATCTCTATCTATCTATCTACCTACCTACCTATCTCTATCTATCTATCTACCAACCTACATATCTGTATCTATATATCTACCTACCTACCTATCTGTATCTATCTATCTACCTATCTACCTATCTACCTATCTCTATCTATCAATCTACCTACCTACCTACCTCTATCTATATATCCACCTACCTACCTATCTCTATCTATCTACCTACCTACCTACCTACCTATCTCTATCTATCAATCTACCTACCTACCTATCTGTATCTATCAATCTACCTACCTACCTATCTCTATCTATCTACCGACCTACCTATCTCTATCAATCTACCTACCTACCTATCTCTATCAATCTACTTACCTACCTGTCTCTATCTATCAATCTACCTACCTACCTATCTGTATCTATCTATCTACCTACCTACCTATCTGTATCTATCTATCTACCTACCTACCTATCTGTATCTATCTATCTACCTACCTACCTATCTCTATCTATCTATCTACCTACCTACCTATCTCTATCTATCTACCTACCTACCTACCTATCTCTATCTATCAATCTACCTTCCTACCTATCTCTATCTATCTATCTACCTACCTATCTCTATCTATCTATCTACCTACCTACCTATCTCTATCTATCTACCTACCTACCTACCTATCTCTATCTATCAATCTACCTACCTACCTATCTCTATCTATCTATCTACCTACCAACCTATCTCTATCTATCTATCTACCTACCTACCTATCTCTATATCAATCTACCTACCTACCTATCTCTATCTATCAATCTACCTACCTACCTATCTCTATCTATCTATCTACCTACCTACCTATCTGTATCTATCTATCTACCTACCTATCTCTATCTATCTATCTACCTACCTACCTATCTCTATCTATCTATCTACCTACCTACCTATCTGTATCTATCTATCTACCTACCTACCTATCTGTATCTATCTATCTACCTACCTACCTATCTCTATCTATCTATCTATCTACCTACCCACCTATCTGTATTTATCTATCTACCTACCTATCTCTATCTATCTATCTACCTACCTACCTATCTCTATCTATCTATCTACCTACCTACCTATCTCTACCTATCTCTATCAATCTACCTACCTACCTATCTCTATCTATCAATCTACCTACCTACCTATCTGTATCTATCTATCTACCTACCTACCTATACCTACCTACCTATCTCTATCTATCTATCTACCTACCTACCTATCTCTATCTATCTATCTTCCTACCTACCTATCTGTATCTATCAATCTACCTACCTACCTATCTGTATCTATCTATCTACCTACCTACCTATCTCTATCTATCTATCTATCTATCTACCTACCCACCTATCTGTATTTATCTATCTACCTACCTATCTCTATCTATCTATCTACCTACCTACCTATCTCTATCTATCTATCTACCTACCTACCTATCTGTATCTATCTATCTACCTACCTACCTATCTCTATCTATCTATCTATCTATCTATCTATCTACCTACCCACCTATCTGTATTTATCTATCTACCTACCTATCTCTATCTATCTATCTACCTACCTACCTATCTCTATCTATCTATCTACCTACCTACCTATCTCTACCTATCTCTATCAATCTACCTACCTACCTATCTCTATATATCTACCTACCTACCTACCTATCTCTATCTATCAATCTACCTACCTACCTATCTGTATCTATCTATCTACCTACCTACCTATCTCTATCTATCTACCTACCTACCTATCTCTATCTATCTATCTACCTACCTACCTATCTCTATCTATCTATCTTCCTACCTACCTATCTGTATCTATCAATCTACCTACCTACCTATCTGTATCTATCTATCTACCTACCTACCTATCTCTATCTATCTATCTATCTATCTATCTACCTACCTATCTCTATCTATCTATCTACCTACCTACCTATCTCTATCTATCTACCTACCTACCTACCTACCTATCTCAATCTATCAATCTACCTACCTACCTATCTGTATCTATCAATCTACCTACCTACCTATCTGTATCTATCAATCTACCTACCTACCTATCTCTATCTATCTCTATCAATCTACCTACCTACCTATCTCTATATATCTACCTACCTACCTACCTACCTATCTCTATCTATCAATCTACCTACCTACCTATCTGTATCTATCTATCTACCTACCTACCTATCTCTATCTATCTACCTACCTACTTATCTCTATCTATCTATCTACCTACCTACCTATCTCTATCTATCTACCTACCTACCTATCTCTATCTATCTATCTACCTACCTACCTATCTCTATCTATCTATCTTCCTACCTACCTATCTGTATCTATCAATCTACCTACCTACCTATCTGTATCTATCTATCTACCTACCTACCTATCTCTATCTATCTATCTACCTACCTACCTATCTCTATCTATCTATCTACCTACCTACCTATCTCTATCTATCTATCTATCTACCTACCTAACTATCTCTATCTATCAATCTACCTACCTACCTATCTCTATCTATCTATCTACCTACCTATCTCTATCTATCTATCTACCTACCTACCTACCTATCTCTATCTATCTATCTACCTACCTACCTATCTCTATCTATCTATCTACCTACCTACCTATCTGTATCTATCTATCTACCTACCTACCTATCTCTATCTATCTATCTATCTACCTACCTACCTATCTCTATCTATCTATCTATCTACCTACCCACCTATCTGTATTTATCTATCTACCTACCTATCTCTATCTATCTATCTACCTACCTACCTATCTCTATCTATCTATCTACCTACCTACCTATCTCTACCTATCTATCTACCTACCTATCTGTATCTATCTATCTACCTACCTACCTACCTATCTCTATCTATCTATCTACCTACCTACCTATCTGTATCTATCTATTTACCTATCTACCTATCTCTATCTATCTATCTACCTACCTACCTATCTCTATCTATCTATCTACCTACCTACCTATCTCTATCTATCTATCTATCTATCTACCTACCTAACTATCTCTATCTATCAATCTACCTACCTACCTATCTCTATCTATCTATCTACCTACCTATCTCTATCTATCTATCTACCTACCTACCTATCTCTATCTATCTATCTACCTACCTACCTATCTCTATCTATCTATCTACCTACCTACCTATCTCTATCTATCTATCTATCTATCTACCTACCTACCTATCTCTATCTATCTATCTATCTACCTACCCACCTATCTGTATTTATCTATCTACCTACCTATCTCTATCTATCTATCTACCTACCTACCTATCTCTATCTATCTATCTACCTACCTACCTATCTCTACCTATCTCTATCAATCTACCTACATACCTATCTCTATCTATCTACCTACCTACCTACCTACATATCTCTATCAATCAATCTACCTACCTACCTATCTGTATCTATCTATCTACCTACCTACCTATCTGTATCTATCTATCTACCTACCTACCTATCTCTATCTATCTACCTACCTACCTATCTCTATCTATCTATCTACCTACCTACCTATCTCTATCTATCTATCTTCCTACCTACCTATCTGTATCTATCAATCTACCTACCTACCTATCTGTATCTATCTATCTACCTACCTACCTATCTCTATCTATCTATCTATCTACCTACCTATCTCTATCTATCTATCTATCTATCTATCTATCTATCTATCTATCTATCTATCTATCTATCTATCTATCTATCTATCTATCTATCTATCTACCTACCTACCTACCTATCTCTATCTATCTATCTACCTACCTAACTATCTCTATCTATCAATCTACCTACCTACCTATCTGTATCTATCAATCTACCTACCTACCTATCTCTATCTATCTAGTTACCTACCTACCTATCTCTATCTATCAATCTACCTACCTACCTATCTGTATCTATCAATCTAGCTACCTACCTATCTCTATCTATCTACCTTCCTACCTACCTGTCTCTATCAATCTACATACCTACCTATCTCTATCTATCTATCTACCTACCTACGTATCTCTATCTATCAATCTACCTACCTACCTATCTCTATCTATCTATCTACCTACCTATCTCTATCTATCTACCTACCTACCTACCTATCTCTATCTATCTACCTACCTACCTACCTATCTCTATCTATCAATCTACCTACCTACCTATCTCTATCTATCTATCTACCTACCTACCTATTTCTATCTATCTACCTACCTACCGATCTCTATCTATCTATTTATCTACCTACCTATCTACCTACCTATCTCTATCAATCTACCTACCTACCTATCTCTATCTATCTACCTACCTACCTATCTCTATCTATCTATCTATCTATCTACCTACCCACCTATCTGTATTTATCTATCTACCTACCTATCTCTATCTATCTATCTATCTACCTACCTACCTATCTCTATCTATCTACCTACCTACATATCTCTATCTATCTATCTACCTACCTACATATCTCTATCTATATATCTACCTATCTACCTATCTGTATCTATCTATCTACCTATCTACCTATCTACCTATCTCTATCTATCAATCTACCTACCTACCTATCTCTATCTATCAATCTACCTACCTACCTATCTGTATCTATCTACCTACCTACCTATCTCTATCTATCTATCTACCTACCCACCTATCTGTATTTATCTATCTACCTACCTACCTATCTGTATCTATCAATCTACCTACCTACCTATCTCTATCTATCTACCTACCTTCCTACCTATCTCTATCTATCAATCTACCTACCTACCTATCTGTATCTATCTACCTACCTACCTACCTATCTCTATCTATCTATCTACCTACCTACCTACCTATCTCTATCTATCTACCTACCTACCTACCTATCTCTATCTATCTATCTATCTACCTACCTACCTATCTCTATCTATCAATCTACCTACCTACCAATCTCTATCTATCTATCTATCTACCTACCTATCTCTATCTATCTACCTACCTACCTACCTATCTCTATCTATCAATCTACCTACCTACCTATCTCTATCTATCTATCTACCTACCTAACTATCTCTATCTATCAATCTACCTACCTACCTATCTGTATCTATCAATCTACCTACCTACCTATCTCTATCTATCTAGTTACCTACCTACCTATCTCTATCTATCAATCTACCTACCTACCTATCTGTATCTATCAATCTAGCTACCTACCTATCTCTATCTATCTACCTTCCTACCTACCTATCTCTATCAATCTACCTACATACCTATCTCTATCTATCTACCTACCTACCTACCTACATATCTCTATCAATCAATCTACCTACCTACCTATCTGTATCTATCTATCTACCTACCTACCTATCTGTATCTATCTATCTACCTACCTACCTATCTCTATCTATCTACCTACCTACCTATCTCTATCTATCTATCTACCTACCTACCTATCTCTATCTATCTATCTTCCTACCTACCTATCTGTATCTATCAATCTACCTACCTACCTATCTGTATCTATCTATCTACCTACCTACCTATCTCTATCTATCTATCTATCTACCTACCTATCTCTATCTATCTATCTATCTATCTATCTATCTATCTATCTATCTATCTATCTATCTATCTATCTATCTATCTACCTACCTACCTACCTACCTACCTATCTCTATCTATCTATCTACCTACCTAACTATCTCTATCTATCAATCTACCTACCTACCTATCTGTATCTATCAATCTACCTACCTACCTATCTCTATCTATCTAGTTACCTACCTACCTATCTCTATCTATCAATCTACCTACCTACCTATCTGTATCTATCAATCTAGCTACCTACCTATCTCTATCTATCTACCTTCCTACCTACCTATCTCTATCAATCTACATACCTACCTATCTCTATCTATCTATCTACCTACCTACGTATCTCTATCTATCAATCTACCTACCTACCTATCTCTATCTATCTATCTACCTACCTATCTCTATCTATCTACCTACCTACCTACCTATCTCTATCTATCTACCTACCTACCTACCTATCTCTATCTATCAATCTACCTACCTACCTATCTCTATCTATCTATCTACCTACCTACCTATTTCTATCTATCTACCTACCTACCGATCTCTATCTATCTATTTATCTACCTACCTATCTACCTACCTATCTCTATCAATCTACCTACCCACCTATCTGTATTTATCTATCTACCTACCTATCTCTATCTATCTATCTATCTACCTACCTACCTATCTCTATCTATCTACCTACCTACATATCTCTATCTATCTATCTACCTACCTACATATCTCTATCTATATATCTACCTATCTACCTATCTGTATCTATCTATCTACCTATCTACCTATCTACCTATCTCTATCTATCAATCTACCTACCTACCTATCTCTATCTATCAATCTACCTACCTACCTATCTGTATCTATCTACCTACCTACCTATCTCTATCTATCTATCTACCTACCCACCTATCTGTATTTATCTATCTACCTACCTACCTATCTGTATCTATCAATCTACCTACCTACCTATCTCTATCTATCTACCTACCTTCCTACCTATCTCTATCTATCAATCTACCTACCTACCTATCTGTATCTATCTACCTACCTACCTACCTATCTCTATCTATCTATCTACCTACCTACCTACCTATCTCTATCTATCTACCTACCTACCTACCTATCTCTATCTATCTATCTATCTACCTACCTACCTATCTCTATCTATCAATCTACCTACCTACCAATCTCTATCTATCTATCTATCTATCTACCTACCTATCTCTATCTATCTACCTACCTACCTACCTATCTCTATCTATCAATCTACCTACCTACCTATCTCTATCTATCTACCTACCTACCTACCTATCTCTATCTATCTATCTACCTACCTACCTATCTCTATCTATCTATCTATCTATCTACCTACCTACCTATCTCTATCTATCTATCTACCTACCTATCTACCTACCTATCTCTATCAATCTACCTACCTACCTATCTCTATCTATCTACCTAACTACCTATCTCTATCTATCTATCTATCTATCTAACTACCCACCTATCTGTATTTATCTATCTACCTACCTATCTCTATCTATCTATCTATCTATCTATCTATCTATCTATCTATCTATCTATCTATCTATCTATCTACCTACCTACCTACCTATCTCTATCTATCTATCTACCTACCTACCTATCTCTATCTATCTATCTACCTACCTACATATCTGTATCTATATATCTACCTACCTACCTATCTGTATCTATCTATCTACCTATCTACCTATCTACCTATCTCTATCTATCAATCTACCTACCTACCTATCTCTATCTATCAATCTACCTACCTACCTATCTGTATCTATCTATCTACCTACCTACCTATCTGTATCTATCAATCTACCTACCTACCTCTATCTATATATCCACCTACCTACCTATCTCTATCTATCTACCTACCTACCTACCTACCTACCTATCTCTATCTATCAATCTACCTACCTACCTATCTGTATCTATCAATCTACCTACCTACCTATCTCTATCTATCTACCGACCTACCTATCTCTATCAATCTACCTACCTACCTATCTCTATCAATCTACTTACCTACCTGTCTCTATCTATCAATCTACCTACCTACCTATCTGTATCTATCTATCTACCTACCTACCTATCTGTATCTATCTATCTACCTACCTACCTATCTGTATCTATCTATCTACCTACCTACCTATCTCTATCTATCTATCTACCTACCTACCTATCTCTATCTATCTACCTACCTACCTACCTATCTCTATCTATCAATCTACCTTCCTACCTATCTCTATCTATCTATCTACCTACCTATCTCTATCTATCTACCTACCTACCTACCTATCTCTATCTATCTACCTACCTACCTACCTATCTCTATCTATCAATCTACCTACCTACCTATCTCTATCTATCTATCTATCTACCTACCTACCTATCTCTATCTATCAATCTACCTACCTACCTATCTCTATCTATCAATCTACCTACCTACCTATCTCTATCTATCTATCTACCTACCTACCTATCTGTATCTATCTATCTACCTACCTATCTCTATCTATCTATCTACCTACCTACCTATCTCTATCTATCTATCTACCTACCTACCTATCTGTATCTATCTATCTACCTACCTACCTATCTGTATCTATCTATCTATCTACCTACCTATCTCTATCTATCTATCTACCTACCCACCTATCTGTATTTATCTATCTACCTACCTATCTCTATCTATCTATCTACCTACCTACCTATCTCTATCTATCTATCTACCTACCTACCTATCTCTACCTATCTCTATCAATCTACCTACCTACCTATCTCTATATATCTACCTACCTACCTACCTATCTCTATCTATCAATCTACCTACCTACCTATCTGTATCTATCTATCTACCTACCTACCTATCTCTATCTATCTACCTACCTACCTATCTCTATCTATCTATCTACCTACCTACCTATCTCTATCTATCTATCTTCCTACCTACCTATCTGTATCTATCAATCTACCTACCTACCTATCTGTATCTATCTATCTATCTACCTACCTACCTATCTCTATCTATCTATCTATCTACCTACCCACCTATCTGTATTTATCTATCTACCTACCTATCTCTATCTATCTATCTATCTACCTACCTACCTATCTCTATCTATCTATCTACCTACCTACCTATCTCTACCTATCTCTATCAATCTACCTACCTACCTATCTCTATATATCTACCTACCTACCTACCTATCTCTATCTATCAATCTACCTACCTACCTATCTGTATCTATCTATCTACCTACCTACCTATCTCTATCTATCTACCTACCTACCTATCTCTATCTATCTATCTACCTACCTACCTATCTCTATCTATCTATCTTCCTACCTACCTATCTGTATCTATCAATCTACCTACCTACCTATCTGTATCTATCTATCTACCTACCTACCTATCTCTATCTATCTATCTATCTACCTACCTATCTCTATCTATCTATCTACCTACATACCTATCTCTATCTATCTACCTACCTACCTACCTACCTATCTCAATCTATCAATCTACCTACCTACCTATCTGTATCTATCAATCTACCTACCTACCTATCTGTATCTATCAATCTACCTACCTACCTATCTCTATCTATCTCTATCAATCTACCTACCTACCTATCTCTATATATCTACCTACCTACCTACCTACCTATCTCTATCTATCAATCTACCTACCTACCTATCTGTATCTATCTATCTACCTACCTACCTATCTCTATCTATCTACCTACCTACTTATCTCTATCTATCTATCTACCTACCTATCTCTATCTATCTATCTTCCTACCTACCTATCTGTATCTATCAATCTACCTACCTACCTATCTGTATCTATCTATCTACCTACCTACCTATCTCTATCTATCTATCTATCTACCTACCTATCTCTATCTATCTATCTACCTACCTACCTATCTCTATCTATCTACCTACCTACCTATCTGTATCTATCTATTTACCTATCTACCTATCTCTATCTATCTATCTACCTACCTACCTATCTCTATCTATCTATCTACCTACCTACCTATCTCTATCTATCTATCTATCTATCTACCTACCTAACTATCTCTATCTATCAATCTACCTACCTACGTATCTCTATCTATCTATCTACCTACCTATCTCTATCTATCTATCTACCTACCTACCTACCTATCTCTATCTATCTATCTACCTACCTACCTATCTCTATCTATCTATCTACCTACCTACCTATCTGTATCTATCTATCTACCTACCTACCTATCTCTATCTATCTATCTATCTACCTACCTACCTATCTCTATCTATCTATCTATCTACCTACCCACCTATCTGTATTTATCTATCTACCTACCTATCTCTATCTATCTATCTACCTACCTACCTATCTCTATCTATCTATCTACCTACCTACCTATCTCTACCTATCTATCTACCTACCTATCTCTATCTATCTATCTACCTACCTACCTACCTATCTCTATCTATCTATCTACCTACCTACCTATCTGTATCTATCTATTTACCTATCTACCTATCTCTATCTATCTATCTACCTACCTACCTATCTCTATCTATCTATCTACCTACCTACCTATCTCTATCTATCTATCTATCTACCTACCTAACTATCTCTATCTATCAATCTACCTACCTACCTATCTCTATCTATCTATCTACCTACCTATCTCTATCTATCTATCTACCTACCTACCTACCTATCTCTATCTATCTATCTACCTACCTACCTATCTCTATCTATCTATCTACCTACCTACCTATCTGTATCTATCTATCTACCTACCTACCTATCTCTATCTATCTATCTATCTATCTACCTACCTACCTATCTCTATCTATCTATCTATCTACCTACCCACCTATCTGTATTTATCTATCTACCTACCTATCTCTATCTATCTATCTACCTACCTACCTATCTCTATCTATCTATCTACCTACCTACCTATCTCTACCTATCTCTATCAATCTACCTACATACCTATCTCTATCTATCTACCTACCTACCTACCTACATATCTCTATCAATCAATCTACCTACCTACCTATCTGTATCTATCTATCTACCTACCTACCTATCTGTATCTATCTATCTACCTACCTACCTATCTCTATCTATCTACCTACCTACCTATCTCTATCTATCTATCTACCTACCTACCTATCTCTATCTATCTATCTTCCTACCTACCTATCTGTATCTATCAATCTACCTACCTACCTATCTGTATCTATCTATCTACCTACCTACCTATCTCTATCTATCTATCTATCTACCTACCTATCTCTATCTATCTATCTATCTATCTATCTATCTATCTATCTATCTATCTATCTATCTATCTATCTATCTACCTACCTACCTCCTATCTCTATCTATCTATCTACCTACCTAACTATCTCTATCTATCAATCTACCTACCTACCTATCTGTATCTATCAATCTACCTACCTACCTATCTCTATCTATCTAGTTACCTACCTACCTATCTCTATCTATCAATCTACCTACCTACCTATCTGTATCTATCAATCTAGCTACCTACCTATCTCTATCTATCTACCTTCCTACCTACCTATCTCTATCAATCTACATACCTACCTATCTCTATCTATCTACCTACCTACCTACGTATCTCTATCTATCAATCTACCTACCTACCTATCTCTATCTATCTATCTACCTACCTATCTCTATCTATCTACCTACCTACCTACCTATCTCTATCTATCTACCTACCTACCTACCTATCTCTATCTATCAATCTACCTACCTACCTATCTCTATCTATCTATCTACCTACCTACCTATTTCTATCTATCTACCTACCTACCGATCTCTATCTATCTATTTATCTACCTACCTATCTACCTACCTATCTCTATCAATCTACCTACCTACCTATCTCTATCTATCTACCTACCTACCTATCTCTATCTATCTATCTATCTACCTACCCACCTATCTGTTTTTATCTATCTACCTACCTATCTCTATCTATCTATCTATCTACCTACCTACCTATCTCTATCTATCTACCTACCTACATATCTCTATCTATCTATCTACCTACCTACATATCTGTATCTATATATCTACCTATCTACCTATCTGTATCTATCTATCTACCTATCTACCTATCTACCTATCTCTCTCTATCAATCTACCTACCTACCTATCTCTATCTATCAATCTACCTACCTACCTATCTGTATCTATCTACCTACCTACCTATCTCTATCTATCTATCTACCTACCCACCTATCTGTATTTATCTATCTACCTACCTACCTATCTGTATCTATCAATCTACCTACCTACCTATCTCTATCTATCTACCTACCTTCCTACCTATCTCTATCTATCAATCTACCTACCTACCTATCTGTATCTATCTACCTACCTACCTACCTATCTCTATCTATCTATCTACCTACCTACCTACCTATCTCTATCTATCTACCTACCTACCTACCTATCTCTATCTATCTATCTATCTACCTACCTACCTACCTATCTCTATCTATCTATCTATCTACCTACCTATCTCTATCTACCTACCTACCTACCTATCTCTATCTATCAATCTACCTACCTACCTATCTCTATCTATCTACCTACCTACCTACCTACCTATCTCTATCTATCTATCTACCTACCTACCTATCTCTATCTATCTATCTATCTATCTACCTACCTACCTATCTCTATCTATCTATCTACCTACCTATCTACCTACCTATCTCTATGAATCTACCTACCTACCTATCTCTATCTATCTACCTAACTACCTATCTCTATCTATCTATCTATCTAACTACCCACCTATCTGTATTTATCTATCTACCTACCTATCTCTATCTATCTATCTATCTATCTATCTATCTATCTATCTATCTATCTATCTATCTATCTATCTATCTATCTATCTATCTATCTATCTATCTATCTATCTACCTACCTACCTACCTATCTCTATCTATCTATCTACCTACCTACCTATCTCTATCTATCTATCTACCTACCTACATATCTGTATCTATATATCTACCTACCTACCTATCTGTATCTATCTATCTACCTATCTACCTATCTACCTATCTCTATCTATCAATCTACCTACCAACCTATCTCTATCTATCAATCTACCTACCTACCTATCTGTATCTATCTATCTACCTACCTACCTATCTGTATCTATCAATCTACCTACCTACCTCTATCTATATATCCACCTACCTACCTATCTCTATCTATCTACCTACCTACCTACCTACCTATCTCTATCTATCAATCTACCTACCTACCTATCTGTATCTATCAATCTACCTACCTACCTATCTCTATCTATCTACCGACCTACCTATCTCTATCAATCTACCTACCTACCTATCTCTATCAATCTACTTACCTACCTGTCTCTATCTATCAATCTACCTACCTACCTATCTGTATCTATCTATCTACCTACCTACCTATCTGTATCTATCTATCTACCTACCTACCTATCTGTATCTATCTATCTACCTACCTACCTATCTCTATCTATCTATCTACCTACCTACCTATCTCTATCTATCTACCTACCTACCTACCTATCTCTATCTATCAATCTACCTTCCTACCTATCTCTATCTATCTATCTACCTACCTATCTCTATCTATCTATCTACCTACCTACCTATCTCTATCTATCTACCTCCCTACCTACCTATCTCTATCTATCAATCTACCTACCTACCTATCTCTATCTATCTATCTACCTACCAACCTATCTCTATCTATCTATCTACCTACCTACCTATCTCAATCTATCAATCTACCTACCTACCTATCTCTATCTATCAATCTACCTACCTACCTATCTCTATCTATCTATCTACCTACCTACCTATCTGTATCTATCTATCTACCTACCTATCTCTATCTATCTATCTACCTACCTACCTATCTCTATCTATCTATCTACCTACCTACCTATCTGTATCTATCTATCTACCTACCTACCTATCTGTATCTATCTATCTACCTACCTACCTATCTCTATCTATCTATCTATCTACCTACCCACCTATCTGTATTTATCTATCTACCTACCTATCTCTTCTATCTATCTACCTACCTACCTATCTCTATCTATCTATCTACCTACCTACCTATCTCTACCTATCTCTATCAATCTACCTACCTACCTATCTCTATATATCTACCTACCTACCTACCTATCTCTATCTATCAATCTACCTACCTACCTATCTGTATCTATCTATCTACCTACCTACCTATCTCTATCTATCTACCTACCTACCTATCTCTATCTATCTATCTACCTACCTACCTCTCTCTATCTATCTATCTTCCTACCTACCTATCTGTATCTATCAATCTACCTACCTACCTATCTGTATCTATCTATCTACCTACCTACCTATCTCTATCTATCTATCTATCTACCTACCCACCTATCTGTATTTATCTATCTACCTACCTATCTCTATCTATCTATCTATCTACCTACCTACCTATCTCTATCTATCTATCTACCTACCTACCTATCTCTACCTATCTCTATCAATCTACCTACCTACCTATCTCTATATATCTACCTACCTACCTACCTATCTCTATCTATCAATCTACCTACCTACCTATCTGTATCTATCTATCTACCTACCTACCTATCTCTATCTATCTACCTACCTACCTACCTATCTCTATCTATCTATCTACCTACCTACCTATCTCTATCTATCTATCTTCCTACCTACCTATCTGTATCTATCAATCTACCTACCTACCTATCTGTATCTATCTATCTACCTACCTACCTATCTCTATCTATCTATCTATCTACCTACCTATCTCTATCTATCTATCTACCTACCTACCTATCTCTATCTATCTACCTACCTACCTACCTACCTATCTCAATCTATCAATCTACCTACCTACCTATCTGTATCTATCAATCTACCTACCTACCTATCTGTATCTATCAATCTACCTACCTACCTATCTCTATCTATCTACCTACCTACCTACCTACCTATCTCTATCTATCAATCTACCTACCTACCTATCTGTATCTATCAATCTACCTACCTACCTATCTCTATCTATCAATCTACCTACCTACCTATCTGTATCTATCAATCTACCTACCTACCTATCTCTATCTATCTACCTACCTACCTACCTACCTATCTCAATCTATCAATCTACCTACCTACCTATCTGTATCTATCAATCTACCTACCTACCTATCTCTATCTATCTACCGACCTACCTATCTCTATCAATCTACCTACCTACCTATCTCTATCAATCTACTTACCTACCTGTCTCTATCTATCAATCTACCTACCTACCTATCTGTATCTATCTATCTACCTACCTACCTATCTGTATCTATCAATCTACCTACCTACCTATCTGTATCTATCAATCTACCTACCTACCTATCTCTATCTATCTCTATCAATCTACCTACCTACCTATCTCTATATATCTACCTACCTACCTACCTACCTATCTCTATCTATCAATCTACCTACCTACCTATCTGTATCTATCTATCTACCTACCTACCTATCTCTATCTATCTACCTACCTACTTATCTCTATCTATCTATCTACCTACCTATCTCTATCTATCTATCTTCCTACCTACCTATCTGTATCTATCAATCTACCTACCTACCTATCTGTATCTATCTATCTACCTACCTACCTATCTCTATCTATCTATCTATCTATCTACCTACCTATCTCTATCTATCTATCTACCTACCTACCTATCTCTATCTATCTACCTACCTACCTATCTGTATCTATCTATTTACCTATCTACCTATCTCTATCTATCTATCTACCTACCTACCTATCTCTATCTATCTATCTACCTACCTACCTATCTCTATCTATCTATCTATCTATCTACCTACCTAACTATCTCTATCTATCAATCTACCTACCTACCTATCTCTATCTATCTATCTACCTACCTATCTCTATCTATCTATCTACCTACCTACCTACCTATCTCTATCTATCTATCTACCTACCTACCTATCTCTATCTATCTATCTACCTACCTACCTATCTGTATCTATCTATCTACCTACCTACCTATCTCTATCTATCTATCTATCTACCTACCTACCTATCTCTATCTATCTATCTATCTACCTACCCACCTATCTGTATTTATCTATCTACCTACCTATCTCTATCTATCTATCTACCTACCTACCTATCTCTATCTATCTATCTACCTACCTACCTATCTCTACCTATCTATCTACCTACCTATCTCTATCTATCTATCTACCTACCTACCTACCTATCTCTATCTATCTATCTACCTACCTACCTATCTGTATCTATCTATTTACCTATCTACCTATCTCTATCTATCTATCTACCTACCTACCTATCTCTATCTATCTATCTACCTACCTACCTATCTCTATCTATCTATCTATCTACCTACCTAACTATCTCTATCTATCAATCTACCTACCTACCTATCTCTATCTATCTATCTACCTACCTATCTCTATCTATCTATCTACCTACCTACCTACCTATCTCTATCTATCTATCTACCTACCTACCTATCTCTATCTATCTATCTACCTACCTACCTATCTGTATCTATCTATCTACCTACCTACCTATCTCTATCTATCTATCTATCTATCTACCTACCTACCTATCTCTATCTATCTATCTATCTACCTACCCACCTATCTGTATTTATCTATCTACCTACCTATCTCTATCTATCTATCTACCTACCTACCTATCTCTATCTATCTATCTACCTACCTACCTATCTCTACCTATCTCTATCAATCTACCTACATACCTATCTCTATCTATCTACCTACCTACCTACCTACATATCTCTATCAATCAATCTACCTACCTACCTATCTGTATCTATCTATCTACCTACCTACCTATCTGTATCTATCTATCTACCTACCTACCTATCTCTATCTATCTACCTACCTACCTATCTCTATCTATCTATCTACCTACCTACCTATCTCTATCTATCTATCTTCCTACCTACCTATCTGTATCTATCAATCTACCTACCTACCTATCTGTATCTATCTATCTACCTACCTACCTATCTCTATCTATCTATCTATCTACCTACCTATCTCTATCTATCTATCTATCTATCTATCTATCTATCTATCTATCTATCTATCTATCTACCTACCTACCTCCTATCTCTATCTATCTATCTACCTACCTAACTATCTCTATCTATCAATCTACCTACCTACCTATCTGTATCTATCAATCTACCTACCTACCTATCTCTATCTATCTAGTTACCTACCTACCTATCTCTATCTATCAATCTACCTACCTACCTATCTGTATCTATCAATCTAGCTACCTACCTATCTCTATCTATCTACCTTCCTACCTACCTATCTCTATCAATCTACATACCTACCTATCTCTATCTATCTACCTACCTACCTACGTATCTCTATCTATCAATCTACCTACCTACCTATCTCTATCTATCTATCTACCTACCTATCTCTATCTATCTACCTACCTACCTACCTATCTCTATCTATCTACCTACCTACCTACCTATCTCTATCTATCAATCTACCTACCTACCTATCTCTATCTATCTATCTACCTACCTACCTATTTCTATCTATCTACCTACCTACCGATCTCTATCTATCTATTTATCTACCTACCTATCTACCTACCTATCTCTATCAATCTACCTACCTACCTATCTCTATCTATCTACCTACCTACCTATCTCTATCTATCTATCTATCTACCTACCCACCTATCTGTTTTTATCTATCTACCTACCTATCTCTATCTATCTATCTATCTACCTACCTACCTATCTCTATCTATCTACCTACCTACATATCTCTATCTATCTATCTACCTACCTACATATCTGTATCTATATATCTACCTATCTACCTATCTGTATCTATCTATCTACCTATCTACCTATCTACCTATCTCTCTCTATCAATCTACCTACCTACCTATCTCTATCAATCTACCTACCTACCTATCTGTATCTATCTACCTACCTACCTATCTCTATCTATCTATCTACCTACCCACCTATCTGTATTTATCTATCTACCTACCTACCTATCTGTATCTATCAATCTACCTACCTACCTATCTCTATCTATCTACCTACCTTCCTACCTATCTCTATCTATCAATCTACCTACCTACCTATCTGTATCTATCTACCTACCTACCTACCTATCTCTATCTATCTATCTACCTACCTACCTACCTATCTCTATCTATCTACCTACCTACCTACCTATCTCTATCTATCTATCTATCTACCTACCTACCTACCTATCTCTATCTATCTATCTATCTACCTACCTATCTCTATCTATCTACCTACCTACCTACCTATCTCTATCTATCAATCTACCTACCTACCTATCTCTATCTATCTACCTACCTACCTACCTACCTATCTCTATCTATCTATCTACCTACCTACCTATCTCTATCTATCTATCTATCTATCTACCTACCTACCTATCTCTATCTATCTATCTACCTACCTATCTACCTACCTATCTCTATGAATCTACCTACCTACCTATCTCTATCTATCTACCTAACTACCTATCTCTATCTATCTATCTATCTAACTACCCACCTATCTGTATTTATCTATCTACCTACCTATCTCTATCTATCTATCTATCTATCTATCTATCTATCTATCTATCTATCTATCTATCTATCTATCTATCTATCTACCTACCTACCTACCTATCTCTATCTATCTATCTACCTACCTACCTATCTCTATCTATCTATCTACCTACCTACATATCTGTATCTATATATCTACCTACCTACCTATCTGTATCTATCTATCTACCTATCTACCTATCTACCTATCTCTATCTATCAATCTACCTACCAACCTATCTCTATCTATCAATCTACCTACCTACCTATCTGTATCTATCTATCTACCTACCTACCTATCTGTATCTATCAATCTACCTACCTACCTCTATCTATATATCCACCTACCTACCTATCTCTATCTATCTACCTACCTACCTACCTACCTATCTCTATCTATCAATCTACCTACCTACCTATCTGTATCTATCAATCTACCTACCTACCTATCTCTATCTATCTACCGACCTACCTATCTCTATCAATCTACCTACCTACCTATCTCTATCAATCTACTTACCTACCTGTCTCTATCTATCAATCTACCTACCTACCTATCTGTATCTATCTATCTACCTACCTACCTATCTGTATCTATCTATCTACCTACCTACCTATCTGTATCTATCTATCTACCTACCTACCTATCTCTATCTATCTATCTACCTACCTACCTATCTCTATCTATCTACCTACCTACCTACCTATCTCTATCTATCAATCTACCTTCCTACCTATCTCTATCTATCTATCTACCTACCTATCTCTATCTATCTATCTACCTACCTACCTATCTCTATCTATCTACCTACCTACCTACCTATCTCTATCTATCAATCTACCTACCTACCTATCTCTATCTATCTATCTACCTACCAACCTATCTCTATCTATCTATCTACCTACCTACCTATCTCAATCTATCAATCTACCTACCTACCTATCTCTATCTATCAATCTACCTACCTACCTATCTCTATCTATCTATCTACCTACCTACCTATCTGTATCTATCTATCTACCTACCTATCTCTATCTATCTATCTACCTACCTACCTATCTCTATCTATCTATCTACCTACCTACCTATCTGTATCTATCTATCTACCTACCTACCTATCTGTATCTATCTATCTACCTACCTACCTATCTCTATCTATCTATCTATCTACCTACCCACCTATCTGTATTTATCTATCTACCTACCTATCTCTTCTATCTATCTACCTACCTACCTATCTCTATCTATCTATCTACCTACCTACCTATCTCTACCTATCTCTATCAATCTACCTACCTACCTATCTCTATATATCTACCTACCTACCTACCTATCTCTATCTATCAATCTACCTACCTACCTATCTGTATCTATCTATCTACCTACCTACCTATCTCTATCTATCTACCTACCTACCTATCTCTATCTATCTATCTACCTACCTACCTCTCTCTATCTATCTATCTTCCTACCTACCTATCTGTATCTATCAATCTACCTACCTACCTATCTGTATCTATCTATCTACCTACCTACCTATCTCTATCTATCTATCTATCTACCTACCCACCTATCTGTATTTATCTATCTACCTACCTATCTCTATCTATCTATCTATCTACCTA
Organism: Crotalus helleri; assembly: GCA_024509115.1. NCBI lineage: Eukaryota > Metazoa > Chordata > Lepidosauria > Squamata > Viperidae > Crotalus > Crotalus helleri. The sequence continues at coordinate 59,411 of JAKSXO010000276.1, forward strand.
CCTACCTATCTCTATCTATCTATCTACCTACCTACCTATCTCTACCTATCTCTATCAATCTACCTACCTACCTATCTCTATATATCTACCTACCTACCTACCTATCTCTATCTATCAATCTACCTACCTACCTATCTGTATCTATCTATCTACCTACCTACCTATCTCTATCTATCTACCTACCTACCTACCTATCTCTATCTATCTATCTACCTACCTACCTATCTCTATCTATCTATCTTCCTACCTACCTATCTGTATCTATCAATCTACCTACCTACCTATCTGTATCTATCTATCTACCTACCTACCTATCTCTATCTATCTATCTATCTACCTACCTATCTCTATCTATCTATCTACCTACCTACCTATCTCTATCTATCTACCTACCTACCTACCTACCTATCTCAATCTATCAATCTACCTACCTACCTATCTGTATCTATCAATCTACCTACCTACCTATCTGTATCTATCAATCTACCTACCTACCTATCTCTATCTATCTACCTACCTACCTACCTACCTATCTCTATCTATCAATCTACCTACCTACCTATCTGTATCTATCAATCTACCTACCTACCTATCTCTATCTATCAATCTACCTACCTACCTATCTGTATCTATCAATCTACCTACCTACCTATCTCTATCTATCTACCTACCTACCTACCTACCTATCTCAATCTATCAATCTACCTACCTACCTATCTGTATCTATCAATCTACCTACCTACCTATCTCTATCTATCTACCGACCTACCTATCTCTATCAATCTACCTACCTACCTATCTCTATCAATCTACTTACCTACCTGTCTCTATCTATCAATCTACCTACCTACCTATCTGTATCTATCTATCTACCTACCTACCTATCTGTATCTATCTACCTACCTACCTATCTGTATCTATCTATCTACCTACCTACCTATCTCTATCTATCTATCTACCTACCTACCTATCTCTATCTATCTACCTACCTACCTACCTATCTCTATCTATCAATCTACCTACCTACCTATCTCTATCTATCTATCTACCTACCTATCTCTATCTATCTATCTACCTACCTACCTATCTCTATCTATCTACCTACCTACCTACCTATCTCTATCTATCAATCTACCTACCTACCTATCTCTATCTATCTATCTACCTACCAACCTATCTCTATCTATCTATCTACCTACCTACCTATCTCTATCTATCAATCTACCTACCTACCTATCTCTATCTATCAATCTACCTACCTACCTATCTCTATCTATCTATCTACCTACCTACCTATCTGTATCTATCTATCTACCTACCTATCTCTATCTATCTATCTACCTACCTACCTATCTCTATCTATCTATCTACCTACCTACCTATCTGTATCTTTCTATCTACCTACCTACCTATCTGTATCTATCTATCTACCTACCTACCTATCTCTATCTATCTATCTATCTACCTACCCACCTATCTGTATTTATCTGTCTACCTACCTATCTCTATCTATCTATCTACCTACCTACCTATCTCTATCTATCTATCTACCTACCTACCTATCTCTACCTATCTCTATCAATCTACCTACCTACCTATCTCTATATATCTACCTACCTACCTACCTATCTCTATCTATCAATCTATCTACCTACCTATCTGTATCTATCTATCTACCTACCTCCCTATCTCTATCTATCTACCTACCTACCTATCTCTATCTATCTATCTACCTACCTACCTATCTCTATCTATCTATCTTCCTACCTACCTATCTGTATCTATCAATCTACCTACCTACCCACCTATCTGTATTTATCTATCTACCTACCTATCTCTATCTATCTATCTATCTATCTACCTACCTATCTCTATCTATCTATCTACCTACCTACCTATCTCTATCTATCTACCTACCTACCTATCTGTATCTATCTATTTACCTATCTACCTATCTCTATCTATCTATCTACCTACCTACCTATCTCTATCTATCTATCTACCTACCTACCTATCTCAATCTATCTATCTATCTACCTACCTAACTATCTCTATCTATCAATCTACCTACCTACCTATCTGTATCTATCAATCTACCTACCTACCTATCTCTATCTATCTACCTACCTACCTACCTACCTATCTCTATCTATCAATCTACCTACCTACCTATCTGTATCTATCAATCTACCTACCTACCTATCTCTATCTATCTACCGACCTACCTATCTCTATCAATCTACCTACCTACCTATCTCTATCAATCTACTTACCTACCTGTCTCTATCTATCAATCTACCTACCTACCTATCTGTATCTATCTATCTACCTACATACCTATCTGTATCTATCTATCTACCTACCTACCTATCTGTATCTATCTATCTACCTACCTACCTATCTCTATCTATCTATCTACCTACCTACCTATCTCTATCTATCTACCTACCTACCTACCTATCTCTATCTATCAATCTACCTACCTACCTATCTCTATCTATCTATCTACCTACCTATCTCTATCTATCTATCTACCTACCTACCTATCTCTATCTATCTACCTACCTATCTACCTATCTCTATCTATCAATCTACCTACCTACCTATCTCTATCTATCTATCTACCTACCAACCTATCTCTATCTATCTATCTACCTACCTACCTATCTCTATCTATCAATCTACCTACCTACCTATCTCTATCTATCAATCTACCTACCTACCTATCTCTATCTATCTATCTACCTACCTACCTATCTGTATCTATCTATCTACCTACCTATCTCTATCTATCTATCTACCTACCTACCTATCTCTATCTATCTATCTACCTACCTACCTATCTGTATCTATCTATCTACCTACCTACCTATCTGTATCTATCTATCTACCTACCTACCTATCTCTATCTATCTATCTATCTACCTACCCACCTATCTGTATTTATCTATCTACCTACCTATCTCTATCTATCTATCTACCTACCTACCTATCTCTATCTATCTATCTATCTACCTACCTACCTATCTCTACCTATCTATCTATCTACCTACCTATCTCTATCTATCTATCTACCTACCTACCTATCTCTATCTATCTACCTACCTACCTATCTCTATCTATCTATCTATCTATCTATCTATCTATCTATCTATCTATCTATCTATCTATCTATCTATCTATCTACCTACCTACCTACCTATCTCTATCTATCTATCTACCTACCTAACTATCTGTATCTATCAATCTACCTACCTACCTATCTGTATCTATCAATCTACCTACCTACCTATCTCTATCTATCTAGTTACCTACCTACCTATCTCTATCTATCTATCTACCTACCTATCTACCTACCTATCTCTATCAATCTACCTACCTACCTACCTATCTCTATCTATCTACCTAACTACCTATCTCTATCTATCTATCTAACTACCCACCTATCTGTATTTATCTATCTACCTACCTATCTCTATCTATCTATCTATCTATCTATCTATCTATCTACCTACCTACCTACCTATCTCTATCTATCTATCTACCTACCTACCTATCTCTATCTATCTATCTACCTACCTACATATCTGTATCTATATATCTACCTACCTACCTATCTGTATCTATCTATCTACCTATCTACCTATCTACCTATCTCTATCTATCAATCTACCTACCTACCTATCTCTATCTATCAATCTACCTACCTACCTAACTGTATCTATCTATCTACCTACCTACCTATCTGTATCTATCAATCTACCTACCTACCTCTATCTATATATCCACCTACCTACCTATCTCTATCTATCTACCTACCTACCTACCTACCTATCTCTATCTATCAATCTACCTACCTACCTATCTGTATCTATCAATCTACCTACCTACCTATCTCTATCTATCTACCGACCTACCTATCTCTATCAATCTACCTACCTACCTGTCTCTATCAATCTACTTACCTACCTGTCTCTATCTATCAATCTACCTACCTACCTATCTGTATCTATCTATCTACCTACCTACCTATCTGTATCTATCTATCTACCTACCTACCTATCTGTATCTATCTATCTACCTACCTACCTATCTCTATCTATCTATCTACCTACCTACCTATCTCTATCTATCTACCTACCTACCTACCTATCTCTATCTATCAATCTACCTACCTACCTATCTCTATCTATCTATCTACCTACCTATCTCTATCTATCTATCTACCTACCTACCTATCTCTATCTATCTACCTACCTACCTACCTATCTCTATCTATCAATCTACCTACCTACCTATCTCTATCTATCTATCTACCTACCAACCTATCTCTATCTATCTATCTACCTACCTACCTATCTCTATCTATCAATCTACCTACCTACCTATCTCTATCTATCAATCTACCTACCTACCTATCTCTATCTATCTATCTACCTACCTACCTATCTGTATCTATCTATCTACCTACCTATCTCTATCTATCTATCTACCTACCTACCTATCTCTATCTATCTATCTACCTACCTACCTATCTGTATCTATCTATCTACCTACCTACCTATCTCTATCTATCTATCTACCTACCCACCTATCTGTATTTATCTATCTACCTACCTATCTCTATCTATCTATCTACCTACCTACCTATCTCTATCTATCTATCTACCTACCTACCTATCTCTACCTATCTCTATCAATCTACCTACCTACCTATCTCTATATATCTACCTACCTACCTACCTATCTCTATCTATCAATCTACCTACCTACCTATCTGTATCTATCTATCTACCTACCTACCTATCTCTATCTATCTACCTACCTACCTATCTCTATCTATCTATCTACCTACCTACCTATCTCTATCTATCTATCTTCCTACCTACCTATCTGTATCTATCAATCTACCTACCTACCTATCTGTATCTATCTATCTACCTACCTACCTATCTCTATCTATCTATCTATCTACCTACCCACCTATCTGTATTTATCTATCTACCTACCTATCTCTATCTATCTATCTATCTATCTACCTACCTACCTATCTCTATCTATCTATCTACCTACCTACCTATCTCTACCTATCTCTATCAATCTACCTACCTACCTATCTCTATATATCTACCTACCTACCTACCTATCTCTATCTATCAATCTACCTACCTACCTATCTCTATCTATCTATCTACCTACCAACCTATCTCTATCTATCTATCTACCTACCTACCTATCTCTATCTATCAATCTACCTACCTACCTATCTCTATCTATCAATCTACCTACCTACCTATCTCTATCTATCTATCTACCTACCTACCTATCTGTATCTATCTATCTACCTACCTATCTCTATCTATCTATCTACCTACCTACCTATCTCTATCTATCTACCTACCTACCTATCTCTATCTATCTATCTACCTACCTACCTATCTCTATCTATCTATCTTCCTACCTACCTATCTGTATCTATCAATCTACCTACCTACCTATCTGTATCTATCTATCTACCTACCTACCTATCTCTATCTATCTATCTTCCTACCTACCTATCTGTATCTATCTATCTACCTACCTACCCACCTATCTGTATTTATCTATCTACCTACCTATCTCTATCTATCTATCTATCTACCTACCTATCTCTATCTATCTATCTACCTACCTACCTATCTCTATCTATCTACCTACCTACCTATCTGTATCTATCTATTTACCTATCTACCTATCTCTATCTATCTATCTACCTACCTACCTATCTCTATCTATCTATCTACCTACCTACCTATCTCAATCTATCTATCTATCTACCTACCTAACTATCTCTATCTATCAATCTACCTACCTACCTATCTGTATCTATCAATCTACCTACCTACCTATCTCTATCTATCTACCTACCTACCTACCTACCTATCTCTATCTATCAATCTACCTACCTACCTATCTGTATCTATCAATCTACCTACCTACCTATCTCTATCTATCTACCGACCTACCTATCTCTATCAATCTACCTACCTACCTATCTCTATCAATCTACTTACCTACCTGTCTCTATCTATCAATCTACCTACCTACCTATCTGTATCTATCTATCTACCTACCTACCTATCTGTATCTATCTATCTACCTACCTACCTATCTGTATCTATCTATCTACCTACCTACCTATCTCTATCTATCTATCTACCTACCTACCTATCTCTATCTATCTACCTACCTACCTACCTATCTCTATCTATCAATCTACCTACCTACCTATCTCTATCTATCTATCTACCTACCTATCTCTATCTATCTATCTACCTACCTACCTATCTCTATCTATCTACCTACCTATCTACCTATCTCTATCTATCAATCTACCTACCTACCTATCTCTATCTATCTATCTACCTACCAACCTATCTCTATCTATCTATCTACCTACCTACCTATCTCTATCTATCAATCTACCTACCTACCTATCTCTATCTATCAATCTACCTACCTACCTATCTCTATCTATCTATCTACCTACCTACCTATCTGTATCTATCTACCTACCTATCTCTATCTATCTATCTATCTACCTACCTACCTATCTCTATCTATCTATCTACCTACCTACCTATCTGTATCTATCTATCTACCTACCTACCTATCTGTATCTATCTATCTACCTACCTACCTATCTCTATCTATCTATCTATCTACCTACCCACCTATCTGTATTTATCTATCTACCTACCTATCTCTATCTATCTATCTACCTACCTACCTATCTCTATCTATCTATCTATCTACCTACCTACCTATCTCTACCTATCTATCTATCTACCTACCTATCTCTATCTATCTATCTACCTACCAACCTATCTCTATCTATCTATCTACCTACCTACCTATCTCTATCTATCAATCTACCTACCTACCTATCTCTATCTATCAATCTACCTACCTACCTATCTCTATCTATCTATCTACCTACCTAACTATCTGTATCTATCTATCTACCTACCTATCTCTATCTATCTATCTACCTACCTACCTATCTCTATCTATCTATCTACCTACCTACCTATCTGTATCTATCTATCTACCTACCTACCTATCTCTATCTATCTATCTACCTACCTACCTATCTCTATCTATCTATCTACCTACCTACCTATCTCTACCTATCTCTATCAATCTACCTACCTACCTATCTCTATATATCTACCTACCTACCTACCTATCTCTATCTATCAATCTACCTACCTACCTATCTGTATCTATCTATCTACCTACCTACCTATCTCTATCTATCTACCTACCTACCTATCTCTATCTATCTATCTACCTACCTACCTATCTCTATCTATCTATCTTCCTACCTACCTATCTGTATCTATCAATCTACCTACCTACCTATCTGTATCTATCTATCTACCTACCTACCTATCTCTATCTATCTATCTATCTACCTACCCACCTATCTGTATTTATCTATCTACCTACCTATCTCTATCTATCTATCTACCTACCTACCTATCTCTATCTATCTATCTACCTACCTACCTATCTCTACCTATCTCTATCAATCTACCTACATACCTATCTCTATATATCTACCTACCTACCTACCTATCTCTATCTATCAATCTACCTACCTACCTATCTCTATCTATCTATCTACCTACCAACCTATCTCTATCTATCTATCTACCTACCTACCTATCTCTATCTATCAATCTACCTACCTACCTATCTCTATCTATCAATCTACCTACCTACCTATCTCTATCTATCTATCTACCTACCTACCTATCTGTATCTATCTATCTACCTACCTATCTCTATCTATCTATCTACCTACCTACCTATCTCTATCTATCTACCTACCTACCTATCTCTATCTATCTATCTACCTACCTACCTATCTCTATCTATCTATCTTCCTACCTACCTATCTGTATCTATCAATCTACCTACCTACCTATCTGTATCTATCTATCTACCTACCTACCTATCTCTATCTATCTATCTATCTACCTACCTATCTCTATCTATCTATCTACCTACCTACCTATCTCTATCTATCTACCTACCTACCTATCTGTATCTATCTATTTACCTATCTACCTATCTCTATCTATCTATCTACCTACCTACCTATCTCTATCTATCTATCTACCTACCTACCTATCTCTATCTATCTATCTACCTACCTAACTATCTCTATCTATCAATCTACCTACCTACCTATCTGTATCTATCAATCTACCTACCTACCTATCTCTATCTATCTACCTACCTACCTACCTACCTATCTCTATCTATCAATCTACCTACCTACCTATCTGTATCTATCAATCTACCTACCTACCTATCTCTATCTATCAATCTACCTACCTACCTATCTGTATCTATCAATCTACCTACCTACCTATCTCTATCTATCTACCTACCTACCTACCTACCTATCTCTATCTATCAATCTACCTACCTACCTATCTGTATCTATCAATCTACCTACCTACCTATCTCTATCTATCAATCTACCTACCTACCTATCTGTATCTATCAATCTACCTACCTACCTATCTCTATCTATCTACCGACCTACCTATCTCTATCAATCTACCTACCTACCTATCTCTATCAATCTACTTACCTACCTGTCTCTATCTATCAATCTACCTACCTACCTATCTGTATCTATCTATCTACCTACCTACCTATCTGTATCTATCTATCTACCTACCTACCTATCTGTATCTATCTATCTACCTACCTACCTATCTCTATCTATCTATCTACCTACCTACCTATCTCTATCTATCTACCTACCTACCTACCTATCTCTATCTATCAATCTACCTACCTACCTATCTCTATCTATCTATCTACCTACCTATCTCTATCTATCTATCTACCTACCTACCTATCTCTATCTATCTACCTACCTACCTACCTATCTCTATCTATCAATCTACCTACCTACCTATCTCTATCTATCTATCTACCTACCAACCTATCTCTATCTATCTATCTACCTACCTACCTATCTCTATCTATCAATCTACCTACCTACCTATCTCTATCTATCTACCTACCTACCTACCTATCTCTATCTATCAATCTACCTACCTACCTATCTCTATCTATCTATCTACCTACCTATCTCTATCTATCTATCTACCTACCTACCTATCTCTATCTATCTACCTACCTATCTACCTATCTCTATCTATCAATCTACCTACCTACCTATCTCTATCTATCTATCTACCTACCAACCTATCTCTATCTATCTATCTACCTACCTACCTATCTCTATCTATCAATCTACCTACCTACCTATCTCTATCTATCAATCTACCTACCTACCTATCTCTATCTATCTATCTACCTACCTACCTATCTGTATCTATCTATCTACCTACCTATCTCTATCTATCTATCTATCTACCTACCTACCTATCTCTATCTATCTATCTACCTACCTACCTATCTGTATCTATCTATCTACCTACCTACCTATCTGTATCTATCTATCTACCTACCTACCTATCTCTATCTATCTATCTATCTACCTACCCACCTATCTGTATTTATCTATCTACCTACCTATCTCTATCTATCTATCTACCTACCTACCTATCTCTATCTATCTATCTATCTACCTACCTACCTATCTCTACCTATCTATCTATCTACCTACCTATCTCTATCTATCTATCTACCTACCAACCTATCTCTATCTATCTATCTACCTACCTACCTATCTCTATCTATCAATCTACCTACCTACCTATCTCTATCTATCAATCTACCTACCTACCTATCTCTATCTATCTATCTACCTACCTAACTATCTGTATCTATCTATCTACCTACCTATCTCTATCTATCTATCTACCTACCTACCTATCTCTATCTATCTATCTACCTACCTACCTATCTGTATCTATCTATCTACCTACCTACCTATCTCTATCTATCTATCTACCTACCTACCTATCTCTATCTATCTATCTACCTACCTACCTATCTCTACCTATCTCTATCAATCTACCTACCTACCTATCTCTATATATCTACCTACCTACCTACCTATCTCTATCTATCAATCTACCTACCTACCTATCTGTATCTATCTATCTACCTACCTACCTATCTCTATCTATCTACCTACCTACCTATCTCTATCTATCTATCTACCTACCTACCTATCTCTATCTATCTATCTTCCTACCTACCTATCTGTATCTATCAATCTACCTACCTACCTATCTGTATCTATCTATCTACCTACCTACCTATCTCTATCTATCTATCTATCTACCTACCCACCTATCTGTATTTATCTATCTACCTACCTATCTCTATCTATCTATCTACCTACCTACCTATCTCTATCTATCTATCTACCTACCTACCTATCTCTACCTATCTCTATCAATCTACCTACATACCTATCTCTATATATCTACCTACCTACCTACCTATCTCTATCTATCAATCTACCTACCTACCTATCTCTATCTATCTATCTACCTACCAACCTATCTCTATCTATCTATCTACCTACCTACCTATCTCTATCTATCAATCTACCTACCTACCTATCTCTATCTATCAATCTACCTACCTACCTATCTCTATCTATCTATCTACCTACCTACCTATCTGTATCTATCTATCTACCTACCTATCTCTATCTATCTATCTACCTACCTACCTATCTCTATCTATCTACCTACCTACCTATCTCTATCTATCTATCTACCTACCTACCTATCTCTATCTATCTATCTTCCTACCTACCTATCTGTATCTATCAATCTACCTACCTACCTATCTGTATCTATCTATCTACCTACCTACCTATCTCTATCTATCTATCTATCTACCTACCTATCTCTATCTATCTATCTACCTACCTACCTATCTCTATCTATCTACCTACCTACCTATCTGTATCTATCTATTTACCTATCTACCTATCTCTATCTATCTATCTACCTACCTACCTATCTCTATCTATCTATCTACCTACCTACCTATCTCTATCTATCTATCTACCTACCTAACTATCTCTATCTATCAATCTACCTACCTACCTATCTGTATCTATCAATCTACCTACCTACCTATCTCTATCTATCTACCTACCTACCTACCTACCTATCTCTATCTATCAATCTACCTACCTACCTATCTGTATCTATCAATCTACCTACCTACCTATCTCTATCTATCAATCTACCTACCTACCTATCTGTATCTATCAATCTACCTACCTACCTATCTCTATCTATCTACCTACCTACCTACCTACCTATCTCTATCTATCAATCTACCTACCTACCTATCTGTATCTATCAATCTACCTACCTACCTATCTCTATCTATCAATCTACCTACCTACCTATCTGTATCTATCAATCTACCTACCTACCTATCTCTATCTATCTACCGACCTACCTATCTCTATCAATCTACCTACCTACCTATCTCTATCAATCTACTTACCTACCTGTCTCTATCTATCAATCTACCTACCTACCTATCTGTATCTATCTATCTACCTACCTACCTATCTGTATCTATCTATCTACCTACCTACCTATCTGTATCTATCTATCTACCTACCTACCTATCTCTATCTATCTATCTACCTACCTACCTATCTCTATCTATCTACCTACCTACCTACCTATCTCTATCTATCAATCTACCTACCTACCTATCTCTATCTATCTATCTACCTACCTATCTCTATCTATCTATCTACCTACCTACCTATCTCTATCTATCTACCTACCTACCTACCTATCTCTATCTATCAATCTACCTACCTACCTATCTCTATCTATCTATCTACCTACCAACCTATCTCTATCTATCTATCTACCTACCTACCTATCTCTATCTATCAATCTACCTACCTACCTATCTCTATCTATCAATCTACCTACCTACCTATCTCTATCTATCTATCTACCTACCTACCTATCTGTATCTATCTATCTACCTACCTATCTCTATCTATCTATCTACCTACCTACCTATCTCTATCTATCTATCTACCTACCTACCTATCTGTATCTATCTATCTACCTACCTACCTATCTGTATCTATCTATCTACCTACCTACCTATCTCTATCTATCTATCTATCTACCTACCCACCTATCTGTATTTATCTATCTACCTACCTATCTCTATCTATCTATCTACCTACCTACCTATCTCTATCTATCTATCTACCTACCTACCTATCTCTACCTATCTCTATCAATCTACCTACCTACCTATCTCTATATATCTACCTACCTACCTACCTATCTCTATCTATCAATCTACCTACCTACCTATCTGTATCTATCTATCTACCTACCTACCTATCTCTATCTATCTACCTACCTACCTATCTCTATCTATCTATCTACCTACCTACCTATCTCTATCTATCTATCTTCCTACCTACCTATCTGTATCTATCAATCTACCTACCTACCTATCTGTATCTATCTATCTACCTACCTACCTATCTCTATCTATCTATCTATCTACCTACCTATCTCTATCTATCTATCTACCTACCTACCTATCTCTATCTATCTACCTACCTACCTATCTGTATCTATCTATTTACCTATCTACCTATTTCTATCCATCTATCTACCTACCTACCTATCTCTATCTATCTATCTACCTACCTACCTATCTCTATCTATCTATCTATCTACCTACCTAACTATCTCTATCTATCAATCTACCTACCTACCTATCTCTATCTATCTATCTACCTACCTATCTCTATCTATCTATCTACCTACCTACCTACCTATCTCTATCTATCTATCTACCTACCTACCTATCTCTATCTATCTATCTACCTACCTACCTATCTGTATCTATCTATCTACCTACCTACCTATCTCTATCTATCTATCTATCTACCTACCTACCTATCTCTATCTATCTATCTATCTATCTACCTACCCACCTATCTGTATTTATCTATCTACCTACCTATCTCTATCTATCTATCTACCTACCTACCTATCTCTATCTATCTATCTACCTACCTACCTATCTCTACCTATCTATCTACCTACCTATCTCTATCTATCTATCTACCTACCTACCTACCTATCTCTATCTATCTATCTACCTACCTACCTATCTGTATCTATCTATTTACCTATCTACCTATCTCTATCTATCTATCTACCTACCTACCTATCTCTATCTATCTATCTACCTACCTACCTATCTCTATCTATCTATCTATCTATCTACCTACCTAACTATCTCTATCTATCAATCTACCTACCTACCTATCTCTATCTATCTATCTACCTACCTATCTCTATCTATCTATCTACCTACCTACCTACCTATCTCTATCTATCTATCTACCTACCTACCTATCTCTATCTATCTATCTACCTACCTACCTATCTGTATCTATCTATCTACCTACCTACCTATCTCTATCTATCTATCTATCTATCTACCTACCTACCTATCTCTATCTATCTATCTATCTACCTACCCACCTATCTGTATTTATCTATCTACCTACCTATCTCTATCTATCTATCTACCTACCTACCTATCTCTATCTATCTATCTACCTACCTACCTATCTCTACCTATCTCTATCAATCTACCTACATACCTATCTCTATCTATCTACCTACCTACCTACCTACATATTTCTTTTTTTTTTTTTTTATTGAAATTTTTCAAGAGTTTTACAAATAAACATCCACCCCCCCTCCCAAACCACCCTCCCCCCCCCCCGACTTCCCAGAACTGAATATAGGATTTTTTAACAAATTTTTAACAAGAATAACGTTTACAGTTTTTAAAATATTAAAATATTTAAAAATAATAATAATAAAAATCCCAATAATAATATGTGTAATAATAATATACATAACATAAACTTAAAATGAATGATATATACTAAGAAAGAGAGAGAGAATGAAAAAAGAAAGAAAAAAAAGAAAAGAAAAACCTACCTACCTATCTGTATCTATCTATCTACCTACCTACCTATCTGTATCTATCTATCTACCTACCTACCTATCTCTATCTATCTATCTATCTACCTACCCACCTATCTGTATATCTATCTACCTACCTATCTCTATCTATCTATCTACCTACCTACCTATCTCTATCTATCTATCTACCTACCTACCTATCTCTACCTATCTCTATCAATCTACCTACCTACCTATCTCTATATATCTACCTACCTACCTACCTATCTCTATCTATCAATCTATCTACCTACCTATCTGTATCTATCAATCTACCTACCTACCTATCTGTATCTATCTATCTACCTACCTACCTATCTCTATCTATCTATCTATCTATCTACCTACCTATCTCTATCTATCTATCTACCTACCTACCTATCTCTATCTATCTACCTACCTACCTATCTGTATCTATCTATTTACCTATCTACCTATCTCTATCTATCTATCTACCTACCTACCTATCTCTATCTATCTATCTACCTACCTACCTATCTCTATCTATCTATCTATCTACCTACCTAACTATCTCTATCTATCAATCTACCTACCTACCTATCTGTATCTATCAATCTACCTACCTACCTATCTCTATCTATCTACCTACCTACCTACCTACCTATCTCTATCTATCAATCTACCTACCTACCTATCTGTATCTATCAATCTACCTACCTACCTATCTCTATCTATCTACCGACCTACCTATCTCTATCAATCTACCTACCTACCTATCTCTATCAATCTACTTACCTACCTGTCTCTATCTATCAATCTACCTACCTACCTATCTGTATCTATCTATCTACCTACCTACCTATCTGTATCTATCTATCTACCTACCTACCTATCTGTATCTATCTATCTACCTACCTACCTATCTCTATCTATCTATCTACCTACCTACCTATCTCTATCTATCTACCTACCTACCTACCTATCTCTATCTATCAATCTACCTACCTACCTATCTCTATCTATCTATCTACCTACCTATCTCTATCTATCTATCTACCTACCTACCTATCTCTATCTATCTACCTACCTACCTACCTATCTCTATCTATCAATCTACCTACCTACCTATCTCTATCTATCTATCTACCTACCAACCTATCTCTATCTATCTATCTACCTACCTACCTATCTCTATCTATCAATCTACCTACCTACCTATCTCTATCTATCAATCTACCTACCTACCTATCTCTATCTATCTATCTACCTACCTACCTATCTGTATCTATCTATCTACCTACCTATCTCTATCTATCTATCTACCTACCTACCTATCTCTATCTATCTATCTACCTACCTACCTATCTGTATCTATCTATCTACCTACCTACCTATCTGTATCTATCTATCTACCTACCTACCTATCTCTATCTATCTATCTATCTACCTACCCACCTATCTGTATTTATCTATCTACCTACCTATCTCTATCTATCTATCTACCTACCTACCTATCTCTATCTATCTATCTATCTACCTACCTACCTATCTCTACCTATCTATCTATCTACCTACCTATCTCTATCTATCTATCTACCTACCTACCTATCTCTATCTATCTACCTACCTACCTATCTCTATCTATCTATCTATCTATCTACCTACCTACCTACCTATCTCTATCTATCTATCTACCTACCTACCTATCTGTATCTATCAATCTACCTACCTACCTATCTGTATCTATCAATCTACCTACCTACCTATCTCTATCTATCTAGTTACCTACCTACCTATCTCTATCTATCAATCTACCTACCTACCTATCTGTATCTATCAATCTACCTACCTACCTATCTCTATCTATCTACCTTCCTACCTACCTATCTCTATCAATCTACATACCTACCTATCTCTATCTATCTACCTACCTACCTACGTATCTCTATCTATCAATCTACCTACCTACCTATCTCTATCTATCTATCTATCTATCTATCTATCTACCTACCTACCTATCTCTATCTATCTATCTACCTACCTACCTATCTCTATCTATCTACCTACCTACCTATCTCTATCTATCTATCTACCTACCTATCTACCTACCTATCTCTATCAATCTACCTACCTACCTATCTCTATCTATCTACCTACCTACCTATCTCTATCTATCTATCTATCTATCTATCTACCTACCCACCTATCTGTATTTATCTATCTACCTACCTATCTCTATCTATCTATCTACCTACCTACCTATCTCTATCTATCTATCTACCTACCTACCTATCTCTATCTATCTATCTACCTACGTACATATCTGTATCTATATATCTACCTATCTACCTATCTGTATCTATCTATCTACCTATCTACCTATCTACCTATCTCTATCTATCAATTTACCTACCTACCTATCTCTATCTATCAATCTACCTACCTACCTATCTCTATCTATCTATCTACCTACCTACCTATCTCTATCAATCTACCTACCTACCTACATATCTGTATCTATATATCTACCTATCTACCTATCTGTATCTATCTATCTACCTATCTACCTATCTACCTATCTCTATCTATCAATCTACCTACCTACCTATCTCTATCTATCAATCTAACTACCTACCTATCTGTATCTATCTATCTACCTACCTACCTATCTGTATCTATCTATCTACCTACCTACCTATCTGTATCTATCAATCTACCTACCTACCTATATCTATCTATCTACCTACCTACATATCTGTATCTATATATCTACCTACCTACCTATCTCTATCTATCTATCTACCTAACTACCTATCTCTATCAATCTACCTACCTACCTATCTCTATCTATCTACCTACCCATCTCTATCTATCAATCTACCTACCTACCTATCTCTATCTATCTATCTACCTACCTACATATCTGTATCTATCTAGTGACCTACCTACCTATCTGTATCTATCAATCTACCTACCTACCTATCTGTATCTATCAATCTACCTACCTACCTATCTCTATCTATCTACCTTCCTACCTACCTATCTCTATCAATCTACATACCTACCTATCTCTATCTATCTACCTACCTACCTACGTATCTCTATCTATCAATCTACCTACCTACCTATCTCTATCTATCTATCTATCTATCTATCTATCTATCTATCTATCTATCTATCTATCTATCTATCTATCTATCTATCTATCTACCTACCTACCTATCTCTATCTATCTATCTACCTACCTACCTATCTCTATCTATCTACCTACCTACCTATCTCTATCTATCTATCTACCTACCTATCTACCTACCTATCTCTATCAATCTACCTACCTACCTATCTCTATCTATCTACCTACCCATCTCTATCTATCAATCTACCTACCTACCTATCTCTATCTATCTACCTACCTACCTATCTCTATCTATCTAGATACCTACCTACCTATCTCTATCTATCAATCTACCTACCTACCCATCTCTATCTATCAATCTACCTACCTACCTACCTATCTCTATCTATCTATCTACCTACCTACCTATTTCTATCTATCTACCTACCTACCTACGTATCTCTATCTATCAATCTACCTACCTACCTATCTCTATCTATCTATCTATCTATCTATCTATCTATCTATCTATCTATCTATCTATCTATCTATCTATCTATCTATCTACCTACCTACCTATCTCTATCTATCTATCTACCTACCTACCTATCTCTATCTATCTACCTACCTACCTATCTCTATCTATCTATCTACCTACCTATCTCTATCAATCTACCTACCTACCTATCTCTATCTATCTACCTACCTACCTATCTCTATCTATCTATCTATCTACCTACCCACCTATCTGTATTTATCTATCTACCTACCTATCTCTATCTATCTATCTACCTACCTACCTATCTCTATCTATCTATCTACCTACCTACCTATCTCTATCTATCTATCTACCTACGCACATATCTGTATCTATATATCTACCTATCTACCTATCTGTATCTATCTATCTACCTATCTACCTATCTACCTATCTCTATCTATCAATCTACCTACCTACCTATCTCTTTCTATCAATCTACCTACCTACCTATCTGTATCTATCTATCTACCTACCTACCTATCTGTATCTATCAATCTACCTACCTACCTATATCTATCTATCTACCTACCTACATATCTGTATCTATATATCTACCTACCTATCTCTATCTATCTATCTACCTACCTACCTATCTCTATCAATCTACCTACCTACCTACATATCTGTATCTATATATCTACCTATCTACCTATCTGTATCTATCTATCTACCTATCTACCTATCTACCGATCTCTATCTATCAATCTACCTACCTACCTATCTCTATCTATCAATCTACCTACCTACCTATCTGTATCTATCTATCTACCTACTTACCTATCTGTATCTATCAATCTACCTACCTACCTATATCTATCTATCTACCTACCTACATATCTGTATCTATATATCTACCTACCTACCTATCTCTATCTATCTATCTACCTAACCACCTATCTCTATCAATCTACCTACCTACCTATCTCTATCTATCTACCTACCCATCTCTATCTATCAATCTACCTACCTACCTATCTCTATCTATCTATCTACCTACCTACATATCTGTATCTATCTACCTACCTACCTACCTATCTGTATCTATCTATCTACCTACCTACCTATCTCTATCTATCTATCTACCTACCTACCTATCTCTATCTATCTACCTACCTACCTACCTATCTGTATCTATCAATCTACCTACCTACCTATCTGTATCTATCTATCTACCTACCTACCTATCTGAATCTATCTATCTACCTACCTACCTATCTCTATCTATCTACCTACCTACCTACCTATCTCTATCTATCTATCTACCTAACTACCTATCTGTATCTATCTATTTACCTATCTACCTATCTCTATCTATCTATCTACCTACCTACCTATCTCTATCTATCTATCTATCTACCTACCTACCTATCTCTATCTATCTATCTACCTACCTACCTATCTCTATCTATCAATCTACCTACCTACCTACCTATCTGTATCTATCTATCTACCTACCTACCTATCTGTATCTATCTATCTACCTACCTACCTATCTCTATCTATCTATCTACCTACCTACCTATCTCTATCTATCTATCTACCTATCTACCTATCTCTATCTATCTACCTACCTACCTATCTGTATCTATCTACCTACCTACATATCTGTATCTATCTATCTACCTACCTACCTATCTCTATCTATCTATCTATCTACCTACCCACCTATCTGTATTTATCTATCTACCTACCTATCTCTATCTATCTATCTACCTACCTACCTATCTCTATCTATCTATCTACCTACCTACCTATCTCTACCTATCTCTATCAATCTACCTACCTACCTATCTCTATCTATCTACCTACCTACCTACCTATCTCTATCTATCAATCTACCTACCTACCTATCTGTATCTATCTACCTACCTACCTATCTGTATCTATCTATCTACCTACCTACCTATCTCTATCTATCTATCTACCTACCTACCTATCTCTATCTATCTATCTACCTACCTACCTATCTCTATCTATCAATCTACCTACCTACCTATCTGTATCTATCTATCTACCTACCTACCTATCTATATCTATCTATCTATCTACCTACCTATCTCTATCTATCTATCTACCTACCTACCTATCTCTATCTATCTACCTACCTACCTATCTCTATCTATCTATCTATCTACCTACCTACCTATCTCTATCTATCTATCTACCTACCTAACTATCTCTATCTATCAATCTACCTACCTACCTATCTGTATCTATCAATCTACCTACCTACCTATCTCTATCTATCTATCTACCTACCTACCTATCTATCTATCTACCTACCTACCTACCTATCTCTATCTATCAATCTACCTACCTACCTATCTCTATCTATCTATCTACCTACCAACCTATCTCTATCTATCTATCTACCTACCTACCTATCTCTATCTATCAATCTACCTACCTACCTACCTATCACTATCTATCAATCTACCTACCTACCTATCTGTATCTATCTATCTACCTACCTACCTATCTGTATCTATCTATCTACCTACCTACCTATCTCTATCTATCTATCTACCTACCTACCTATCTCTATCTATCTATCTACCTACCTACCTTTCTGTATCTATCTACCTACCTACCTATCTGTATCTATCTATCTACCTACCTACCTATCTATATCTATCTATCTATCTACCTACCTATCTCTATCTATCTATCTACCTACCTACCTATCTCTATCTATCTACCTACCTACCTATCTCTATCTATCTATCTATCTACCTACCTACCTATCTCTATCTATCTATCTACCTACCTAACTATCTCTATCTATCAATCTACCTACCTACCTATCTGTATCTATCAATCTACCTACCTACCTATCTCTATCTATCTATCTACCTACCTACCTATCTATCTATCTACCTACCTACCTACCTATCTCTATCTATCAATCTACCTACCTACCTATCTCTATCTATCTATCTACCTACTAACCTATCTCTATCTATCTATCTACCTACCAACCTATCTCTATCTATCTATCTACCTACCTACATATCTCTATCTATCAATCTACCTACCTACCTACCTATCACTATCTATCAATCTACCTACCTACCTATCTGTATCTATCTATCTACCTACCTACCTATCTGTATCTATCTATCTACCTACCTACCTATCTCTATCTATCTATCTACCTACCTACCTATCTCTATCTATCTATCTACCTACCTACCTTTCTGTATCTATCTACCTACCTACATATCTGTATCTATCTATCTACCTACCTACCTATCTCTATCTATCTATCTATCTATCTACCTACCCACCTATCTGTATTTATCTATCTACCTACCTATCTCTATCTATCTATCTACCTACCTACCTATCTCTATCTATCTACCTACCTACCTATCTCTACCTATCTCTATCAATCTACCTACCTACCTATCTCTATCTATCTACCTACCTACCTATCTCTATCTATCTATCTACCTACCTACCTATCTCTATCTATCTATCTTCCTACCTACCTATCTCTATCTATCAATCTACCTACCTACCTATCTGTATCTATCTATCTACCTACCTACCTATCTCTATCTATCTATCTATCTACCTACCTATCTCTATCTATCTATCTACCTACCTACCTATCTCTATCTATCTACCTACCTACCTAAATCTATCTATCTATCTATCTACCTACCTACCTATCTCTATCTATCTACCTACCTACCTATCTCTATCTATCAATCTACCTACCTATCTGTATCTATCTATCTACCTACCTACCTACCTATCTATCTACCTACCTACCTACCTACCTATCTCTATCTATCAATCTACCTACCTACCTATCTCTATCTATCTATCTACCTACCTATCTCTATCTATCTATCTACCTACCTACCTATCTCTATCTATCTACCTACCAACCTATCTCTATCTATCTATCTACCTACCTATCTACCTACCTATCTCTATCAATCTACCTACCTACCTATCTCTATCTATCTACCTACCTACCTACTCTATCTATTTATCTATCTATCTACCTACCCACCTATCTGTATTTATCTATCTACCTACCTATCTCTATCTATCTACCTACCTACCTATCTCTATCAATCTATCTACCTACCTACCTATCTCTATCTATCTATCTACCTACCTACATATCTGTATCTATATATCTACCTATCTACCTATCTGTATCTATCTATCTACCTATCTACCTATCTCTATCTATCAATCTACCTACCTACCTATCTCTATCTATCAATCTACCTACCTACCTATCTGTATCTATCTATCTACCTACCTACCTATCTGTATCTATCAATCTACCTACCTACCTATATCTATCTATCTACCTACCTACATATCTGTATCTATCTAGCTACCTACTTACCAATCTCTATCTATCAATCTACCTACCTACCTATCTGTATCTATCAATCTACCTACCTACCTATCTCTATCTATCTACCTTCCTACCTACCTATCTCTATCAATCTACCTACCTAACTATCTCTATCTATCTACCTACCTACCTACCTATCTCTATCTATCAATCTACCTACCTACCTATCTGTATCTATCTATCTACCTACCTACCTATCTGTATCTATTTATCTACCTACCTACCTATCTGTATCTATCTATCTACCTACCTACCTATCTCTATCTATCTATCTACCTACCTACATATCTCTATCTATCTATCTACCTACCTACCTATCTGTATCTATCAATCTACCTACCTATCTATCTATCTATCTATCTACCTACCTATCTATCTCTATCTATCTATCTATCTACCTACCTACCTATCTCTATCTATCTACCTACCTACCTATCTCTATCTATCTATCTACCTACCTACCTATCTCTATCTATCTATCTACCTACCTACCTATCTGTATCTATCAATCTACCTACCTACCTACCTATCTCTATCTATCTATCTACCTACCTATCTATCTCTATCTATCTATCTATCTACCTACCTACCTATCTCTATCTATCTACCTACCTACCTATCTCTATCTATCTATCTACGTACCTAACTATCTCTATCTATCAATCTACCTACCTACCTATCTGTATCTATCAATCTACCTACCTACCTATCTCTATCTATCTATCTACCTACCTATCTATCTCTATCTATCTATCTATCTACCTACCTACCTATCTCTATCTATCTACCTACCTACCTATCTCTATCTATCTATCTACGTACCTAACTATCTCTATCTATCTATCTACCTACCTACATATCTGTATCTATATATCTACCTATCTACCTATCTGTATCTATCTATCTACCTATCTACCTATCTACCTATCTCTATCTATCAATCTACCTACCTACCTATCTCTATCTATCAATCTACCTACCTACCTATCTGTATCTATCTATCTACCTACCTACCTATCTGTATCTATTTATCTACCTACCTACCTATCTGTATCTATCTATCTACCTACCTACCTATCTCTATCTATCTATCTACCTACCTACCTATCTCTATCTATCTATCTACCTACCTACCTATCTGTATCTATCAATCTACCTACCTACCTATCTCTATCTATCTATCTACCTACCTATCTATCTCTATCTATCTATCTATCTATCTATCTATCTATCTATCTATCTATCTATCTATCTATCTATCTATCTACCTACCTACCTATCTCTATCTATCTACCTACCTACCTATCTCTATCTATCTATCTACCTACCTACCTATCTGTATCTATCAATCTACCTACCTACCTATCTCTATCTATCTATCTACCTACCTATCTATCTCTATCTATCTATCTATCTACCTACCTACCTATCTCTATCTATCTACCTACCTACCTATCTCTATCTATCTATCTACGTACCTAACTATCTCTATCTATCAATCTACCTACCTACCTATCTGTATCTATCAATCTACCTACCTACCTATCTCTAGCTATCTATCTACCTACCTATCTATCTCTATCTATCTATCTACCTACCTACCTATCTTTATCTATCTACCTACCTACCTATCTCTATCTATCTATCTACGTACCTAACTATCTCTATCTATCAATCTACCTACCTACCTATCTGTATCTATCAATCTACCTACCTACCTATCTCTATCAATCTACCTACCTACCTATCTCTATCTATCTACCTACCTACCTATCTCTATCTATCAATCTACCTACCTACCTCTCTGTATCTATCTATCTACCTACCTACCTATCTGTATCTATCTACCTACCTACCTATCTGTATCTATCTATCTACCTACCTACCTATCTCTATCTATCTATCTACCTACCTACCTATCTCTATCTATCTATCTACCTACCTACCTATCTGTATCTATCAATCTACCTACCTACCTATCTCTATCTATCTATCTACCTACCTATCTATCTCTATCTATCTATCTACCTACCTACCTATCTCTATCTATCTACCTACCTACCTACCTATCTCTATCTATCAATCTACCTACCTACCTATCTCTATCTATCTACCTACCTACCTATCTCTATCTATCTATCTACCTACCTACCTATCTCTATCTATCTACCTACCTACCTATCTCTATTTATCAATCTACCTACCTACCTATCTGTATCTATCAATCTACCTAGCTACCTATCTCTATCTATCTGTCTACCTACCTACCTATCTCTATCTATCAATCTACCTACCTACCTATCTGTATCTATCAATCTACCTACCTACCTATCTCTATCTATCTACCTACCTACCTACCTACCTATCTCTATCAATCTACCTACCTACCTATCTCTATCTATCTACCTACCTACCTACCTATCTGTATCTATCAATCTACCTACCTACCTATCTGTATCTATCTATCTACCTACCTACCTATCTGTATCTATCTATCTACCTACCTACCTATCTCTATCTATCTATCTACCTACCTACCTATCTCTATCTATCTACCTACCTACCTATCTCTATCTATCTATCTTCCTACCTACCTATCTCTATCTATCTATCTACCTACCTACCTACCTATCTCTATCTATCTATCTACCTACCTACCTATCTCTATCTATCTATCTACCTACCTACATATCTGTATCTATCTATCTACCTACCTACCTATCTGTATCTATCTACCTACCTACCTATCTCTATCTATCTATCTACCTACCTATCTCTATCTATCAATCTACCTACCTACCTATCTCTATCTATCTATCTACCTACCTACCTATCTCTATCTATCTATCTACCTACCTACCTATCTCTATCTATCTATCTACCTACCTACCTATCTCTATCTATCAATCTACCTACCTACCTATCTCTATCTATCTACCTACCTACCTATCTCTATCTATCTATCTACATACCCACCTATCTGTATTTATCTATCTACCTACCTACCTATCTGTATCTATCAATCTACCTACCTACCTACCTATCTCTATCTATCTACCTACCTACCTATCTCTATCTATCAATCTACCTACCTACCTATCTGTATCTATCAATCTACCTACCTACCTATCTCTATATATCTACCTACCTACCTATCTCTATCAATCTACCTACCTACCTATCTCTATCTATCTACCTACCTACCTACCTATCTCTATCTATCAATCTACCTACCTACCTATCTGTATCTATCTATCTACCTACCTACCTATCTGTATCTATCTATCTACCAACCTACCTATCTCTATCTATCTATCTACCTACCTACCTATCTCTATTTATCTACCTACCTACCTATCTGTATCTATCTATCTTCCTACCTACCTATCTCTATCTATCTATCTACCTACCTTCCTACCTATCTCTATCTATCTATCTACCTACCTACCTATCTCTATCTATCTATCTACCTACCTACCTATCTCTATCTATCAATCTACCTACCTACCTATCTCTATCTATCTATCTACCTACCTACCTATCTGTATCTATCAATCTACCTACCTACCTATCTCTATCTATCTATCTACCTACCTATCTATCTCTATCTATCTATCTACCTACCTACCTATCTCTATCTATCTACCTACCTACCTACCTATCTCTATCTTTCAATCTACCTACCTACCTATCTCTATCTATCTATCTACCTACCTACATATCTCTATCTATCTATCAACCTACCTACCTATCTCTATCTATCTATCTACCTACCTACCTATCTGTATCTATCAATCTACCTACCTACCTATCTCTATCTATCTATCTACCTACCTATCTATCTCCATCTATCTATCTATCTATCTATCTATCTATCTATCTATCTATCTATCTATCTACCTACCTACCTATCTCTATCTATCTACCTACCTACCTATCTCTATCTATCTATCTACCTACCTACCTATCTCTATCTATCTATCTACCTACCTACCTATCTCTATCTATCAATCTACCTACCTACCTATCTGTATCTATCTATCTACCTACCTACCTATCTGTATCTATCTACCTACCTACCTATCTCTATCTATCAATCTACCTACCTACCTATCTGTATCTATCTACCTACCTACATATCTGTATCTATCTATCTACCTACCTACCTATCTCTATCTATCTATCTATCTACCTACCCACCTATCTGTATTTATCTATCTACCTACCTATCTCTATCTATCTATCTACCTACCTACCTATCTCTATCTATCTATTTACCTACCTACCTATCTCTACCTATCTCTATCAATCTACCTACCTACCTATCTCTATCTATCTACCTACCTACCTACCTATCTCTATCTATCAATCTACCTACCTACCTATCTGTATCTATCTACCTACCTACCTATCTGTATCTATCTATCTACCTACCTACCTATCTCTATCTATCTATCTACCTACCTTCCTATCTCTATCTATCTATCTATCTACCTACCTACCTATCTCTATCTATCTATCTTCCTACCTACCTATCTCTATCTATCAATCTACCTACCTACCTATCTGTATCTATCTATCTACCTACCTACCTATCTATATCTATCTATCTATCTACCTACCTATCTCTATCTATCTATCTACCTACCTACCTATCTCTATCTATCTACCTACCTACCTACCTATCTCTATCTATCTATCTATCTACCTACCTACCTATCTCTATCTATCTATCTACCTACCTAACTATCTCTATCTATCAATCTACCTACCTACCTATCTATCTATCTACCTACCTACCTACCTATCTCTATCTATCTATCTACCTACCAACCTATCTCTATCTATCTATCTACCTACCTACCTATCTCTATCTATCAATCTACCTACCTACCTACCTATCACTATCTATCTACCTACCTACCTATCTATCTATCTACCTACCTACCTACCTATCTCTATCTATCTATCTACCTACCAACCTATCTCTATCTATCTATCTACCTACCTACCTATCTCTATCTATCAATCTACCTACCTACCTACCTACCTATCACTATCTATCAATCTACCTACCTACCTATCTGTATCTATCTATCTACCTACCTACCTATCTGTATCTATCTATCTACCTACCTACCTATCTCTATCTATCTATCTACCTACCTACCTATCTCTATCTATCTATCTACCTACCTACCTTTCTGTATCTATCTACCTACCTACATATCTGTATCTATCTATCTACCTACCTACCTATCTCTATCTATCTATCTATCTACCTACCCACCTATCTGTATTTATCTATCTACCTACCTATCTCTATCTATCTATCTACCTACCTACCTATCTCTATCTATCTACCTACCTACCTATCTCTACCTATCTCTATCAATCTACCTACCTACCTATCTCTATCTATCTACCTACCTACCTACCTATCTCTATCTATCTATCTACCTACCTACCTATCTCTATCTATCTATCTTCCTACCTACCTATCTCTATCTATCAATCTACCTACCTACCTATCTGTATCTATCTATCTACCTACCTACCTACCTATCTCTATCTATCTATCTATCTACCTACCTATCTCTATCTATCTATCTACCTACCTACCTATCTCTATCTATCTACCTACCTACCTATCTGTATCTATCTATCTACCTACCTACCTATCTATATCTATCTATCTATCTACCTACCTATCTCTATCTATCTATCTACCTACCTACCTATCTCTATCTATCTACCTACCTACCTACCTATCTCTATCTATCTATCTATCTACCTACCTACCTATCTCTATCTATCTATCTACCTACCTAACTATCTCTATCTATCAATCTACCTACCTACCTATCTGTATCTATCAATCTACCTACCTACCTATCTCTATCTATCTATCTACCTACCTACCTATCTATCTATCTACCTACCTACCTACCTATCTCTATCTATCTATCTACCTACCAACCTATCTCTATCTATCTATCTACCTACCTACCTATCTCTATCTATCAATCTACCTACCTACCTACCTATCA